>CAKAOH010007791.1:0-36379 GCA_916701665.1 Sebastiscus tertius | reverse complement strand
CAAAGGAGGTTAAATAATTCTCCAAATTTACCCTGTATTTTGGCAAGGAAAAACTGTCATGGCCATTTTCAAAGGGTTCCCTTGACCTCTGACCTCCAGATATGAGAATGAAAATGGGTTCTATGGGTACCCACTAGTCTCCCCTTTACAGACATGCTCACTTTATGATAATCACATGCAGTTTGGGGGCAAGTCATAGTCATGTCAGCACACTGACACACTGACAGCTGTTGTTGCCTGTTGAGCTGCAGTTTGCCATGTTATGATTTGAACATATTTTTTATGCTGAATGCAGTACCTGTGAGGATTATTGGAGCAGGCAGCCAGAAACTGAACTCCAAATGAACTCTAATGTTGTTCTGTGTCTGTTGGATATGTAAATATGAAACTGTTAGCTAACATGTTGCAACACAGCAACATTATAATGTGATAATATGTCAGTTTGTCTACAGCTTGTTGCATTGTCCTCAAGTGGCCAAAGAAAAATAAAATCAATGAATGCAGCTTTTAAAGCATCTGTCGGCAACAATGTTTTGGCATCATTGGGCAAAAATTCCATAATAACCTTTCAGCATATTGTAATTCAAGTGTTCTGAGAGAAAACTAGACTTCTGCACCTCCTCATGGCTCTGTTTTCAGACTTTGACCAATCACAGGTCATTTCAGAGAGAGAGCATTCCTATTGGCTGTGCTCCGGCTGGTGGGCGGTGCTTGGTATTTCCTTAACTTGATCTCAACATGGCTGCCGGGTCACAAACTTTCTGATTTTACAGCTAAACAGTACACTATAAGATGTTTCTGAAAACATTTGAGGAGAGAAATAGGCACTACAGTAACAGAATATTGATTGATATTTGATCAGCGCTGTTTGACCGTTTGATCGGAGTTCGCGAGTGATTGACAGCTGGCTCTCATAGACGGCAGCTGGACAGCAGACCTCAGATCAGCTCTTACTGCTTGTTTCTCTCGGGTCTGTAAAATCTTGTATGCTGTTAGGAGCACCGGAGGACACAGAGCAACATGTTTTTTTTCAGATTACCTGTCTCATGCACTACTGTCAGGAATATAATGACCCTTTTATGAAAAATAACTTTTTTTAATCACATTTGCTCCATTTCTACCCTCTGCAGCTTTGCACAAAGTTGTCAGTAACACGTTAATTATGATTTATTACAACTTGGGTTTTATTTTCGTAGCTCCGGCCATCGCTTTTATTGGCACTACGGTACAAGCCAAAAGTTAATCAGTAAGTCAGGCTGCAAGCTGTGGCGGATATTCACAATGGAGAGAATACTTTTACCAGTATATCCTTTATTTCTCAGGTTTCTTAACAACTGATAGAACCAATGGAGCCATGGAAATAAAAGCCATGTTGTAATAAACCATAGTTTGCCTCTGAGTGCAGGTAAACACACAGATTTTCATGGCGTGTTGTTGTTTATTGAAATTCTGAAAGTTCAGCCAGCCATAAATCTGACTCGATCTTGCCCCCCCCTATCTTTTTTGGCTAAAAATAGCGCTGAGCTAGCATGAGGCCTGTTACTGACACCAGGCAGCTCCAGGTGGATTCAGCCTTCCAATGGCGTTGACATCTCAGCTCTCATCTCTCTCTCTCTGATTCCTCGAGGTGGAGGTGGGTGGTGGTAGCTCTCTGACAGTGATTATAGCGGTTGGTGGTGGTGGCCACATGTAGGTGGAACTTATTCATTCAGGCCAAACAGTCAGTCTATCGCAGGAGAAACTGCATTCATTTCTGTCCCAAAAAAAAAATGGACGAAAAAACAAACAAGTAGTAGAAAACACATTTGGAGTGTTTCTTTCAAAGTATATTGAGCTCTTACCCAAGTTAAATTTAGGTCCTTTTATACCCACTTCAAAAGACAGCAGTGCCCCGCGGCGAAGAGCCCCAGTTAGGTCAGGATTTAAAAAAAAAAGAAGAAGCTTGAGTGTCTTTAGCCCTGGGCTAATTTCACTGATTGCAATATAAAAAGGTGTGCTGAGGTCACAGCATATAGAAACGTTTCACTGTATACTTAGCTAATTTAACAGTATTTCAATAGCGTATCTGCCGAATCAGACAGAGCGGCGGCGGTAGCTGGCAAAGAGAAGCAGCAAAGCGGGAGTGAGGCAGACAATCTGAGAGAGGGGAATAGAGAGAATGCGTCAGCTGGTCCAAGTCTCTGCTATAGCTGGAGAGGTTATGGGTGTGCACGCTGCTGCCAAGTGTAATGAGGGTGCAGCACAATGACCACCAATCCACACACATACACACACACATGCAGGCTCCAATGATTTCACTCAACTTTCTTCTGTTTGGGAACACTCCGTGACCTCATAGCACGAAACACAAGTGCTTCTTAAAAGATCATTTCATACAAATGACTAAAAATACCCGCTCGTTTGAGGATGCCATATAAAGAAACAGCCTTCAGTCATCTCAGCGAGCGAGCTACTGATGTCATCTCAGCTGACAAAAATCAAACCTACGAACAAGTTTTTAGGGGTCAGGGTAACATTTCTGTGGAAGATTTTGGAGCTTCACGCTGCATTTTTTGTGGTGCTCCATCTAGACACAAGACTCCAAAGACTCATTATAGGTTGGATTTTCATTTTTTGCTGTCTGCAGTTCCCAACATTGTAGAGATATGTTCTTTTCATCTGTTCAGATTTATGCACATTCTTTCTGTCCTCCTATCACCATTTTACAGTAAATTATCACAGGAAAGGGGAGGAAAGGAAAGGAATTGAAAGGGAAGGGAAGGGGAAAGAATGTAAAAGGACTACAGGCAAAGGAAAGGAAAGGAAAGGATGGGACAGTCAAGGGGAAGGCAATTGAAAGAAAAGCAAAGTATGGATTGGGAAAGGAAAGAAAAGAAAGGTAAAGAAAGCTTTTGAGATGTGAGTTGCCAGTTCAGTTCTAGTTCATGAGAGGATGAGTCTATCATCCTCCTTTGGCAAGGTCTATGTCCCGCGTCCTTGGGCTCCAGATTGCTTGGATCTGTCATACTGGGCAAGAGACAAATTCCATCAGCAGATGTCATGGTACTGTTGTGGGTAAGGGACCTTGAATGATGGGTACATATTATTCTGTTGCACACACGGCCCACTAGAAAGCAAGCCAAAATCACAGTGAGATATTTGCTATAGAAGAAAGTCGGAAAAAACAGCAAACTGAATGTCTGAACAACCCACTGCAGATCAATGGTGACGATCTACCCAGACAACAAGGAACATGCCCTCTACTGACCACCAGGTTGGAATATTACATCACAGTCAATATCAACACAATGCCTGAGCTAAACTGGGCTGTATTTACTGATAAATAATTGACTTTTCACCCCCTGAACTCCCCCAATGATCCCTCTCCCTCTTGTTCACATAGATTCAGCTGCATGTTCTACATCAGCCATTTAGCGCAAATTAAATCAAGTCTTTTACACGTCAGCTTGTTAGCCCCCAAGGTACTGGTTAGCTACTGTCCTGCTGTTTCCACAATAAACTTTTGGCACAGATAACAGTACAAGCTTCCAATAAAAATGGTTAAAAGTTTGAACAACATGATCGTCAAGAGGAGGTAACAGAGATGCTAAAATGAACAGTTTACGCCCCCAGATTGCTTATCATCATTACTTCAGTTGAGCTGTTAATGAGTGTGTATGAGGGATGGCAGGTGTCTATGTGGGGTTTGAATTAAATTCTGACTGCCTGACTGACTGGAAGAGGATGCATAGAATACATGTAGTCCATGACCATTGTTCTAGGAAACAACAAAGGTTTTCCTTCATATTCTCTCAACTCCATCGCCTCAGTGATACTGCTACAGGCTGCTGCAATGTTGCCAGTCCCTCTCAACGAACCTGGAGATTAATTTGAGATGCAGCTCAGCACTGTGTCAAGTTGTTCTAGTCATACATTGGAAATAAACATGAATGAATTAATTAATTATTTAAAATAAATAGTAAAAGTGTTTAAGGGTTTAGAACATTATGATTGAAGTATATGATAGTCATTTCCATGCTCTATTATGTCTCATAAGTTGTTGCAGCATTTTTGGGGTTGATACCATTTGTTACACAGATTTGATGCTAAATTTAACCATTTTTTACCACTCGAGAATTAATAAAAATTATCAATAATCCCTCCAAAATAGCACATTAAGACACCAAGACCATGAGGAACACCATAGAAAAAGCCATGCTGTGATTTGGTGACAAAAACCTTTTGGAGATTTCTGCAAGAATTGCATTTTTCGGGGATTGGATGGCGAGCACTTCTGTTGTGTAAAACTGCTCAGAAACCCCCTTATTGTCAATCTAGCTAGGAAAGCCATCCATTGAATGCCCAGGTCTCTAGTTTGTGGCTGTAAAGTTTCATGAGGCTGTGATTATCTTAAAGGTCATCACAGGTCATTTTATTCAGTGAGATCAAGTTTACTATTTGAAATGGCTACTATGGGGACTAACATCATCACACATGAATACAGTTGGGCTCATTGGATCCACAAGAGTCTCAGCTTTACAGTGATACCCAATTTATGTCATTTATAGACTGTTTAGGGACCCCAGTGTGCAGAATTATTAGAATACACTATTTTAGAATAGGAAAAATGTACAAATTTATACTGCATTAAAAAAACTGCATGGTTTTTGCCCCAAGCTGCATATGATTATCATAAAGTGGGCATGTCTGTAAAGGGGAGACTCGTGGGTACCCATAGAACCCATTTTCATTCACATATCTGGAGGTCAGAGGTCAAGGGACCCTTTTGAAAGTGGCCATGCCAGTTTTTCCTGACGTGATCACTATAAGCAGTTTCCACTGCACTATATATACAACTTAATATTGTATTCTGGCACCTGTCGCCTCTCATACAAACTTATTAACAACTTAGAAAATATAACTAGGAACTATCACACTGTGGCTTAGCTGTTGATTTTAACGCCTCTGTTCCCTTCTGCTAATGATAGTTTGGAATTAAAGCTGAAAGCTGGATCCACCTCTTCTTGCCTGTTCCCCAAGCTGCTGTAACAAATTGATCTTCCCCTTCCAGGATCAATTAACTTGTCTTAGAGAACTGATCAAACTCTCTCAGTATTTGGAGAAAGTCTATGTTTGTATTGCTTAAATAATACCAGGTTAACAAAGGTTGGTTTAATAAATTAGCAATTCATGGGAAACCACTAACTGTATCACCTCAATTGATCTCCTTCTGTAGAAGTTTATATGAATAGAGTTCCGCAAGATTCAGGACCTTCCTACCGAGGAAAGTTGTGGCTCGGTTTCCAGAAACTAAACTACCTCAGAGACAGACTGACCATGATTAATGTGCCAGTGAGTATATGGTGATATCGTTTTTTAAGGCTCTTTCATGTAATTTTCCTCCAGAGACATGAATCAATTAGAATATCCAACGCTGGTTGCTGTGGTTATGGGTGCTAAAGTGACATTACTAACACCAGGTATTACTAGCATACATAAAAGAGGGATTGATCTTCTGACTTCTGTTTTTGTGTGTGAGCAAGTATTACTCTCACTTAGAACTTTTTCAGACTTTCCAGAACTCACTTCAGAGCCACCCACCTCTTTATAAAGCGTATGCATTGTATTGGTCTACATAAGGAGGATAAAACACTTCAATGTCTTGTTAGATGTGACCTCGGGTCACGGCAACGGATGATGTCAAATATCAGAATCTCAGCTTTCAAAATAAATGTGCTATTGTCTGAACAGTTGGAAGAGTCAAAAGGTTGACTTTGTTTTTTTGTCATTTCACACTTGACACATTCTCAGTCAATTACAGCTGACGGAAATGCAAAACATTCAGCTTTTTATGCTTTTTATGCTTAGTCACAGTTGACTAAGTAAAGGTCTAAAAACACAGGACTTTCACCCAGGAGACTGGTTTTCATGTCGCATGGGTGACCAAAAATCAATGTTGACTTATTTTAAGTTATGTTCCGAAATTACATCGCTTGCGTAACATAGCCTACTTAACTATGTAACAAACGTACTTATCTTAACCCAAGCCACAATATTTTCCTAAACCTAACTGAGAAGTTTTGTTGCCTAAACCTAACATAGTTGTTTCCTATGAAAACTGAAGTTTTTTTTTTAAAAGACAGTGTATGCATGTAATGGGCCACTAACCAAGCGTCGGTATTTGACGCGTTGGGAGTGAGAACGTGTTGGCATGAAACAACACTTCCTTAGATTAAAGGTGTTAAATGCAAGATTGCGCACAGCTCTCAACATGGTGACGGCTGAGCTGGTGGCTCCCAGCTAATGGTCATAACCATGGACGCTGGAACTAGGGGGGGCCATGGGGCCATTGGCCCCCCCACTTTACAGCCCTGTCTCACTTTTTTTTAAGGTCATGAATCACTGTTTCCCCACATATGCCCCTATATTGCAACACGGGGAAAAAAAGACCTTTCAATGATTTCCCAATTAAATCACATTCACATTCCTTAAATACATTGTCATCAATGGTATGGAATTATATGGTAACTTGGTAACTACTGAATGAGAGATTCAGTCTTATAGTTTGAACAGTTATTTGACCTTTTCAACAAAAGAAAATCCACGTGGCAACCATTTTATTAACAATCCTTCGAGTATTTCTGTAGCTCTCTAGTAATAGCATGCCAAGTTTTATTTTACAATACAAATGCATGACTTTTCACCAATCCAACAGATTTATTAATTTGTTCATCACCTCTAGGGTAAGCTGTCATTCCGTCTTTGGGGAAAAGTGGAGCATGAACTCACACAGGTTGCATTTCAGACGTGACTCTGGGATGCTAGTTATCCTTTCATAGGCTGACAGGAGAGAAAACACAACCCCCCCCCCCTGCTCGGAGGTCCAACCCCTCTCAAATTCCCAAGTCCCTGGAGGACAGCTGGTCTGATAGCTAGCTATAGGTACTGTGACACCCACTTTTTTATTGGTGCACAATTTACTCCAGGGATGGGATGAATCTGGGCACAGAGGCTCATCAATAGCATTCCTGTGGACAGCAGAGCTCCTCGTAACCTTGTCTAAAGTCCCCAGATTGTTTGTATTTTCCAGTTTATTTAACCTTTATAGAATGAGGTATAGACCCCGGGAGATTTTCCTTTTTTGTCACGCTGCCTTGAAAGCCACATCAAATTCGGAAGCAGTGCAACCTAATCAAGACCAGAGTGTGTTTCTTAAAAGATACACCATATTGGCTTTTGGCTTTAGAGCCTCAAGGTTTACAGATTTCATCACTTTTTGTGGAGTATACTGGCGAGATATCCACCTTGGACCGCAGCCACAGGAATCCAGTTTTTGTGGCAATTTATTGAGGACAAGGCCTTTCAGATGTTTCACTGGCATCGCCAGCAACGGCACTATTGCCTCTGACCCGGCCTGTCATGGCTTTTCGTTAGCTACTTGCTGAAGGATTCTCTTGACTGGCCATGTGGACAGCTAGAAAGACTCTGTCTACTTCCTTAACAGACATCCCTATTTTTTGCCTGTTAAGGTGGCAGTGCACACCCTTAGTTTAAACCTTGTCGACTTGTTCATGTATAAGTCATATGGCTCCCTGGCTCGAGAGTATGGATGGATTACTGAATGGGCCTACTGGACACAGGCCCAGGGGCACAAAGGGTTGAGGGGCATCCTGGACCTGAGCCTCTGTGTGAAGGGATATTTATTGTTGGACAGTCAACCAAATTATTACAGTCTCTTTGAGATGCACAGCCACACAGAAACACAAAATAACCACAAAGAGATGCAAAAATGACTAGAAAGAGATGCAAAATGACCACAAATGGATGCAAAATAAACACAGAGACACAAAGCGACCACAAAGTGAAACAGAACAACTACAAAGTGACAAAAACAACTACAAAAAGATGCAAAATTAACACAAAAGGACGCAAAATTACCACAAAGGGATGCAAAACAAACACAGAGACACAAAGCAACCACAAAGTGAACAACTGCAAAGAGACAAAAAACAACTACAAAGAGACACAAAATGGGATAGGGAAGGGAAAAGGGATGAAAAACAACCACAGTGACCACATAGAGATTTAAATTGAATACAAAGAGATGCAACATGACCACAAAGGGATGCAAAACAAACACAGAGACACAAAGAGACCACAAAGTATCACAGAAAAACTTCAATGAGACACAACATGACCACAAAGGGATACAAAACAACTACAGAGACCCACAGCGACCACAAAGAGATTTAAAATGAATACATAGAGATGCAAAATGACTACAAAGAGATGCAAAATGACTACAAGAAGATGCAAAATGACCACAAAGGGATGGAAAACAACCACAGAAACACTAAGCAACCACAAAGTGAACTACTACAAAGAGACAAAAATAACTACAAAGAGATGCAACATGACCACAAAGGATGCAAAACAACCCCAGAGACCCACAGCGACCACAAAGAGATTTAAAATAAATACACAGAGATGCAAAATGACTACAAAGAGATGCAAAATGAATACAAAAAGATGCAAAATGACTACAAAAAATGCAAAATTACAACAAAGGGATGCAAAACAACCACAGAGACACTAAGCAACCACAAAATGAACTACTACAAGGAGACAAAAAACAACTACAAAGAGATGCAACATGACCACAAAGGGAAGGGATGCAAAATGACCATATAAGGATGCAGAACAACCACTGAGATACGAAGCGACCACAAAGTGAACAACTGCAAAGAGACAAAAAACAACTACAAAGAGACACAACATGACCACAAAGGGATGCAAAACAAACACAAAGACCCACAGTGACCCCAAAGAGACTTAAAATGAATACACAGAGATGCAAAATGACTTAAAGGAGACGCAAACAGACATCATTTTGCGTCTCTTTCAGTCTGGGTGTCTTGCTCCTATACCAAGGAGCCTCCAGGGGCCCCTCTGTCTCATAATCCCTCCATGTTTGAGGGTTGTCTTTTGGCTGGGTGTTGAAAAGCAAGATTTGACTGTCTTCTCACAGCCACTGAAAAGAGAAAATAAGCTGCTGCTCACGCTACATGATTACTTCATGAATCATTTAGATCCTGGAAAAGAAAACACAGAGAGAGAATTAATAGAAAACTAGCGTAGTCGGCCCAGGTCAAATTTTCCTCGTATAATTGGAGCTGTGAATCAATACCTGTAATTACTCTCACTATGCTGCTTTTGACTCTTAGCCCTGCAGTTAGAAGGAACCATTTTTGAGTCCCTTCAAGCTTTTTGTTTTGCACCGCGTTGGATTGGTAATGAAATACAGGCAGGAATGTGTAACATTTCAGAGCCCTCAATAAATGAGGGGTCAAATTCCTTAATTTCAGGATTATTTTGAAAAAGCTGTCAAATTATTTTCCCTGTGAAGTTCTGACATCTGAACTTATACTCACTTATGCAAATGTAAATCTAAAGTCGCAATGTTCAGAATGGAGCGGGTTATGCTTAGAAGACCTTCTCCCCTGAAGGTCTAGAGAAAAGAACACATTCACATCAAGCTCTCTTCATGCTAACTTACAGTATACTTGACGTGTGGAGCTGCAGGCTAACTATCAGAGATGGAAGGGGCAGCTCTCAGAAGCACTTTGTTTCTCTGCAACTCTTGTATCAATACATAAAAATGTGGCAATACTTTCAGGCTTCATGTTTATGCATGACTGCGCCTTAGCTAAGATCTTTTTTTTGCATGGCGAGAAAAGCTTGTGGTTCAAGAGTGCGTAAATATAGACTCTAAGCCGTTCTGTGTGGGAGGACTGGTGGAGGTCGGTGAACCCAAAAAAGAATGTTGAGCTAAACTAAATGTCTTGCCGGTACACCTGAATCACATTAAGCCCATTGTCTTTGGTCATCCGCTCGGCCTGTATCTATATTTCATAGCTGGTACTTCAGCGGATGGACTGGAAAAGGATCTGTCATTTATTGTGAAATACAGGAGCTTATTGAGAATCACATTCTTCAATGTTAGGATTATGTCAGGTGAACGATTATGGAAGTCTATTGGATAATATCTGGAGGATTATAAATTGATTTTCAGAGCAGAACCTTACTGGCTGCTAAATATATATTTTTTTGCGAAAGAGCTCCAATGGCACTAAAAAATCAACTCCCAACTTACCTTAACCCCTTTTTTTAAAGCTGCACTAATCAATATTTTTATGTTGGCTCAATTGTTTCAGTGTAATGTCAAAAGTGTTCATGCGTAGTGACAAAACCACACAGAATTATCCCCAAACTCAGCAGTCTTAGCCTCTTTTAAGCTCATCGTTTTGGTTTTGCTGCCCTCAAACTTTGCTTTATCGGCCCAACAGGAAGCTGCTTTCAGAATAAAAGCTCCGATAAACCCACTGTTCGCTACCTGCTCAGCACCAGACAGACACAGTTAGCGATTAGCTGGTGAACACAGTGGAGCATTTAGCAGCTAAAGAGGCAGATATTTTACTAATGCTATGGCCCAGGCCTACAGGGGAAACCTGCCGCAGCATGAAAAATGACACTCCCCTCTTCGCAGCCCCCAAGAACCACCACCACCACCAACAGGAGATTTCAACCCTCAAAGTATTTATTACTCACAACTTTTGGGACACTTAAGCTTCAGGGTGGGCTTACAGTAAAATAAGAAACAAAATGGAACTAAATCAATTCAAAATGTAATTACCTAAGCAGAACGTTAAAACACCAAAACTGAAAAAAAAAACAGGTTTAAAGAAGCCTGTAACCTCAACCCATTTTTAAAGCTGCACGTCAATATTATCATGTTAACAATGCATCAAATGACCATGTGTGATGTGAAAGGGACAAACCCACAGAGAATTATCCCCAAACTCTGCAGTTTTCGGCACACAAATGTTGCTATCGTCAACCTTTTTTTTTCCAGCATTAGAACTGATTTTTTATATTTTACAAAACACCTGCAAGGCAGACCTCGATCATGTACTTCTGCACGAGGCTTTCTAGCTGTTACCTCAACCAAACTTTACACTAAAAGAGATCTAAAAGTATTTACAGATCATGGTCCTGAACTCCAACACCAACCTTGACTTTTACCTCAACTCTGAACGTCTTGTTATAGTCATATATAGAATTGAAGTTTGAGTTATAGGTCGAAAAAAAAAACATGTTTGTCAGCTGAAAATCTCAAAATATTCATAGAAACTTTTCAAACCAAATCAATTTCCTCTCGGTCCATCTGTATTTACAGTATGTTCCAAATACTCATATTTTCACCAAGTAATGTAAAGATATGAGTAAATACAGGTTTCATTTGATGTTAAAAGATTAATTGTTCACTTGCAGTATGTCACCTGCAAGCTTGCTTACAGTCGGCTATATTGGTTTGGTATTTAAATGCCAAAGTACATTCAAATAAAACAATATGTCTGTACTGTGGATGTGTTTAAGCAGCCCGTTATCATTCCCAGGGCCTGAAATGCACCGGGCGTTCCATTAATTACAACGTTAACCCGGCAACAGTAAACGCTCCGAGAAAGTGCGCCGGGAGGGTGGTGATACAAAAGCGACACACATGGGGCGGGGCAGGAGGGGAGGTGGATGGGTCCAACAATCACAAGGCTTTCATCCAGGAGGCCGCTGTTCATGTCCTGTGCTGTTTGTTCGTGTCCCGTGTTCACAACGTTCAGTTTCATTTTTACTGTACAAATTTAGTATGATACGTAATTATAGTGGTTTTGTCGCCAAATCCTAAAGTGACGCCAAGGGTTGTGACAAAGCGGCAAGGGTTGTGACAAGTTGGGATGAGAACGTGTTGGTTTAAGACCTGTAAAATGGAGTCTAAGCAATTAAAGCCCCTATGTGCGGAATTTGTATTTGATTATAGCATCTTTTAAGTTATTCTGATGGCATAAATTCTTGTTTGTAGAAAAATTACACAATGAAAAGTTAGTGCAGTATACAGTATGTGTTGCTTTGGGCCTTCAGATATCAAATCCTACACATGGGGACTTTAAGTTGAAATTAAAAAACATTTTTGCTAAAAACACATTCACTCACTATGACGCTCTAGGTGCCCCTCTAACGTCAGTTTTGGATGTGTCGGGGACAGCGTGTCAGTTTTCTGTTCCTTAAATGCATAGTGTCTTTTCAAAATGAACTTCCAACGTAGGTTTACTTAGTTTTTAGGTTTACTTATGCAACAAAACTACCGGGTTAGGTTTAGGAAAATATAACTGTTTGGGTTAAAATAAGTATGTTTGTTACATAAACTATCTTGTTACATAACAGGCATAAGTAAAGTACAGAAGTTACGTAACAAAACTTCGGTAATATAAGTCAACACAGGACACAAACAGCGGCCTCCTTGGTAAAAGTCCTGTGTTTGATCCGTCAAACCACCTGTCCAACTCCCACCCTGTTCTACGCAGACTTTCTCACTCTTTATACTACGTCAGTAGCTCTGCCCATCTAATAACACTGCAGATGGGTTTACATTGGAGTTAGTTGAAAGCCCGGTGAGTCCCATTCAGATACTAAAGGGTACCTCGGTGCGTCGGTATCAGACGCCTCAGGGCACTGACCAAGCGGCAGTATTAGACAGCGAGAACAGGTTGAATACACACTGCTCAGTAAATACCTGTTGTTGTTTTTTTTTTTTACTTGGGTAGGCCTATTTGGTCAAATATGTTTGTTGAACTAAAAGTCAGCCTGCTCTTTACTCACCTAACTCGAATCATTTCACTTAACAAACCCGGAGATTACCTGCTGTAACCTAAGCCTAATGCCGCTGCTTGTCACTGTTAACCCTCAGACAACATGCACAGTTAGCGCTGTGCTTTCTCCTCTTGTGGGCATATTCGGACCACACATACACACACTGCTAAATCAGACTGTGCACACACACCTACACACACATGTGGGAGGCAGAGGAGTTTAACTCCACACTCTGTAGTTCAGGGGGCTCTCACAGGGAGTGTGAAGAGTTCATTTAGATTTATTAAAAAGAAAAAAAATAGACATCTAGTGTGAGGAATAAAGGGATGTGGTCCCATCTGGGACCTGTATCTCCTACTTCATTTGCATAAAGGTCTGTACATCAAACGTCATGGATGCCCTCTTTAAAATATTCAAATACAGCTTGTTACAAGCTCCATCACTGCTTCTATCAAAGGCAGATGGGTGCAGGGAGAGAGAGAGAGAGAGAGAGAGAGAGAGAGAGAGAGAGAAAGAGAGAGAGCCAGAGAGTCTCTTTTATTCCCCCCACTGGTCAGCTCCACTGTTCTCCTGCCTGCAGGCCTGACAGACTGTCATTCTATAGGGCATCCCTGCCTTATCTCCCAGGAGTATATCATGCTGACAAGCACTAGCTGAAGTGAGCATGACAGTGGACGTGTTGAGGAAGATGTCTCCCCCTTAAAAGAGGAGCTGCTCGGTCCACACCGCGGAGGGAAAACTGCTGCCGTGGCACTCCTGACTGTGTGCGGGAGTGGACCAACTGGCTCGCTGGTGTCCCCATACTGTACACAACATGGTGTTCCTCTGCAGCAGCCAGCGTGTCAAAATATTTAGAACACATTCAGGGAAATGATTGACGCTGTTTGACTACCACATGGGGCATGAAACATAATCCTGCTTGTTCTGTTTGCCAGTTTATTTGTATGTCTTTGTGGTGTGTGCAATTGTATGTAAAAAGTGGTGCGTGTGTGTGTGTGTGTGCCAGGTGCTCCTCCGTGTGGGTGTGGATTCTTTTAGCCCCTCACATATGCTCACAGTAAAGCGCAATAAATCAAATTAAAAAGTAATACTTCTGCCGTGTTTCTCGGCAAAGCAATCTCTAGCATGTATGATTACGGCAGATTGCCCATTCATCATGCTGTGTTGTAGGTTGAACGGTATTGTCAAATCGACAAATATCAGGTAAGGAGTGAGGTTAGACTGAAGCCTTTACTAATGAACACATATTTAGAAAAATAGATGGGCCTTGGATGACTCTCCAGAACATTATTACAGTCTGAGTGGCTATTTGGTCATTAATCACGCTGATTAATCAGCTGCAATTAACTTTAAAGAGAGACTATTCTTTCATGGGATGCTAACTCATTTTCCTTATTGCTGGGAATGTTAATGAAAAACTCATTGCTAATTGTTTCTCATTTTTTTTCCCCCCGTGTCTCGCAGGGTTTGATTTTAAAATGTCATCGTGCCGTTTAATTAATTATTTCTTTACATCACAGGGAGAAAATGTACTCCGTATGCAACAACGTTTGTTTGTGGCTGTTTTAGCTTCGTAGGTCAGGGATCGTTGAACCTTGAAAGTTATTGAAAGTCATGGAACTCTCCCTCTGTGGAAAAAGGTGCTGTATAGGAAGTCAGGTGATGTGATTACAGAACCCCAGAGGAGTCCATGGGTCAACAAAAACATCTGACTTCAACAAGAGGGACCACTGTATGTTTCCTGTTTCCAACCACAAGTCAACATTTTTTTTCAAACTCTTGTCGCGAAGGAGGCCAAATAACGCTCCAAACTTGCGCTAAATTTTGGCGAGGAAAAATAGGCATCCCTTGACCTCTGACCTCCAGATATGTGAATGTAAATGGGTTCTATGGGTACCCATGAGTCTCCCCTTTACAGACATGCCCACTTTATGATAATCACATGCAGTTTGGGGCAAGTCATAGTCAAGTCAGCACACTGACACACTGACAGCTGTTGTTGCCTGTTGGGCTGCAGTTTGCCATGTTATGATTTGAGCATTTTTTGATGCTAAATGCAGTACCTGTGAGGGTTTCTGGACAATATTTGTCATTTTTTTGTGTTGTTAATTTATTATCCAATCATAAATATATACATATTTTGCATAAAGCAGCATATTTGCCCACTCCCATGTTGATAAGAGTATTAAATACTTGACAAATCTCCCTTTAAGGTACATTTTGAACTGATAAAGAATGTGCGATTAATCACGATTCAATATTTTTATTGACTGACATCCCTTGTGTATAGTCATCAGACTGTTTCAGTATGGTTTCCAATGTCACAGAAGTGAGCTAAAGCAATTGGCACATACTGCATTTTAATGACTATAAATCCTTTTACCATCATTCAAAACATTGTTGATCCTCATTTAACCCTAACCCACTGGTGGGTTGGTGGGTTTCAAGAGGTTAAAGCATGACCACAATTGACCCTAACCTGTGTTTATTACTGTAACCGTGACAATGAAGGTTCCCTAACCGTAAGTTATATACAATTCTATTAATTAATTCATTCATTCAGTCATTGAACCAGTCACAGAATGTTCTTTATAATCAGGAAGTGTTTTCATCAGAGTAATGAAGTTAAATGCTAAATTGAACATACTGTTTCATCTCTCTGGCCCTGCAGGTTTAAGAGCTGCTCACCTTGGGCCCAGTGTGCTGCACCTCAGGGTATGCACCTTTAGCAGGAGGGAGGGGCAACGGTTATTCAAGTTTAATTGAGGTAATACAGTATTGATTTCTGTTCCCTTTTCCCTCTTTGGTGCCTCACAGCTGCTTGGCTTCAGGCATTCGAGTGCCTGACCAGCCGGTAACACACACAGGCTTTGATGCACCGAGAGCTGTGTATCATTGCTAATGACCCAGCTAATTATCTGCACGATAAACATTATCTGGTCATTTTTCACCTTGTACAAGCTTAACGGACATTGGCTTAGCCTGCTATTGATATCTGGAGGTGTTAAGGGGAGCAGTGTGGGATTATTTCTGCAGGACTATCCTGAGAAGTGATTTTCTCTCAACACATTTATTGCATATAACAGTTTGCTCAGTGGGTTTGGACTAACCTGTTCTAAATCAAGTTTTTAATATCCAGAGGATGCTTGCTCTCTCTCTTTATAAAAAAAAACGAACAAGGCTTTAATTTATGCCTATGATATCCTGGAAAATAATCGACCTTCAGTGTGAAATGAGAAGTGCTGGGAGCAGCCATTCATCAAATCCAAGAGAAGGACATTTTCCCCCCTAGTCTCTTTAGTCTGGGGGGTCTGTGCTTTAATTGACCTCTTCCTGTGAAGTTTAATAGAGTAAAAATAGTCTCTGAATGAAAGTTATGACTAAACAGAGTTGGCTTAAATCCAATAAAGCCAATAGTAGCAAATTCTGTCAGATTTATACATATTTGTATATCAAATAAAAAAGAAATACTAAAAGATTGACAGTTTATGGACACTCTGCGTGCTTTCTAAAAAGTGCATCTCAAAATATTTCTGTACGTTCTGGGAAATAGTTCATAGAGGAATGAACTTTTAACTTATCTACAACATTTATATTTCATGGGTCTGCAGTATTTCCAAGGTTTCGGAACCCAAACAAGTTTAGTCGGAACTTGAAATCTTAAAGTTCATGTGAGGTGAAAACATGGCAGCAGACGGAGGGACTGTTGGAAACACTCTGATGACCTCCCACTGTGTTTATACAAATGTTATGTTTGTAAAATAATGCCAAGAGGTCACACTGTGCGGCATTGAACCACAGAATTTTGAATACTGCTTTATTCTCATTTTCATTTTCATCATGTCCATGTTTGCTTATAGTCTGCTGGGTTTGAGTCACAACAGAGCCTGTCAATAGAACTCTGTTCAGCAGAGTCAGTTACCAGAACCTGAATGCAGCACAGGTCAGGGATGCACATTTCAAATGAATCTGCACTTCTGAATCATCTACAATGAGTTCATTTTGACACAAATGCAATAACATATTATTATCTAGTTCAAGTAAGTTTCAATTTCTCTGGAATGTGATCGCCATATCACGATGATATAAAAGGAAATTAATAGAAAAACACATTCAACATGTACAAACACAGTGGAAGAAACACTATTATTTAGTTCAGTAAAAGCAATACCACAATACAATGTAATACAATACAATACAAGTAATACAATGGCTTTTCAGAGTGCTATATTTCATCTTATTACCTCCGCACAAGGCCTAGGAAGGAGGTTATGTTTTCACCAGCGTTGGTTTGTTGGTTTGTCCGTTTGGAGGATAACTCCAAAAGTACACCATGGATTTAAATTATTTTTTTTGGAGGGGTGGGGTGTGGCACAATGAACAATCCATTAGATTTTGGTGGCGATCCGGATCATGGTCTGGATTCAGGAATTTCTTTAAGCATTACAACCAGCCATAACATTAAGACCTCTGGGTATAACACATGCGCAGTGTAACTGATGACGCGTTGATGACGCGTGACCCAGCCTCTTTCCTTCAGAGAGAGAGCAGGGGAGGGAGGGGCCTTTTTCACATTAAACTCTGTGAAATTACAGTTGAGTTCGACCAAAGCACACTTGGTGATTATTGGAAAGAGTAACGACGATGGTTTAAGTGAGTTTTATTTTGTTTCTGTCCAGTTTGAATGAAGTGTTTTATGATGCTCCGCTACATACAGCTGATCTCAACATAAACAAAAATACACGTGGATGATGGCGCAAGCTGAACTGAGGGATTAAATTAATCGCTATTAACTGTGGACAACCATGTGATTAATCTAAATTTTTTTCAATGCAAATGTATGTATATATTTATTATTTTAAATCAATTAACACAAAATAATGACAACTATTGTCCAGAAACCCTCCTAAACAACCATCTCTGCTATGTGTTCAGTTTGCAGCCTATTGCTATTCATGAAACTACTGAAATGCAGCACTTAGTCCCACTTGCGTGTAAAGCCTTAGAAATGGCTGTTCCAAGTAAAATGTGTTTGGAATTACAGAAAATAGTAAGTCTAACAGGCATCCCTTTTTCTGGAATAAAAATATGACAGTCATATAGTAATTACTTTTTAATCAGTAAGTTTTGTCAGAGCTTTGGATAGCTCCACTGATTCTCTGCCTGCATGCCCGTGGCATGGGCAGGCCTTTGAGCAGCTACAATTAGAAGCAGATTGAGATTTCTATTTCTACATCCAAAGGGGGATCAGCTGGCTCCGAGGAGCACTGAACACCAGAGAGCCTTGTTGGCCAACTGCAGTCTGTCTGCATCTGAAGCTATTCCACCGGGAACCCTAATCATAGCCGCAAACTCCAAAATCAGGGTCAGGAAAAGTGAAGAATTCAGAAGGGGACTTGGATGGAAGGCACTCAAGTAGAAATTTTGTAGATGTCTCAATCCAAGACGCCTTTCAGAGGCCTTTCTCTGAGGAATGTCAACAGGGAAGCTGCCACAAAGGAAGAAGAGATGAATGAGAACTTGTTTGCATTAATGTAGTCCTTCTGCGGTGAAGCCTTATACCACTAATGTTGCTTTACTTAAGTGTTAAAGTCCTTTAGGCAAGTCTGATGAGAAAAGTCTGTGATTTACCCATGTAAATGTGTTGGCCATGTACACTTCCACATGTCACTACTGATGTGGAATATCTTTGATTCAATGAGAACAGGAGATCTTCTGATCATTTTTATGGTTGAGACTGAACAAAGAAAATAACATATATAGTGTAGTAGACATCCGACTCCAGTGGGATGGAAAAATAAATATGTATGCACCACAGACTGTATATAAGAGGCGGACGTAGTTACCGGACATCACCCATTGGTTTGTGGACTGCAATTTTGAAGCCTTGAGTTTGGCATTTTGACCGTCGCCAACTTGGTTTTTCGGCCGTCGCCATTTTTAGTGTTTTCCAACCAGAAGTGACACGAGAGGGTGGAGCTAAGTACAACCGAACGCTGAATAAGACATTTTTAGGCGAACAAAATGTTATAATTAACTTTCATGAACTGAAAACACGCTGTTGAAAAGGTTAAAGTTCTACGACGAAAACACTTAGAACACAACTCCCAGACCGGACAATGCCGTGGTAGCGTCCTGTCAATCACAAGGTAGCCCCGCCCTAAAGCATCCCCTACTTTATGGTCTATTTGACTCTAAATGGGACCATAATTTACTAAATGAACATCATGCTGCATTTAAAAAGACTTGAACGTAGCGATTGAGACCATAAACTCATGCTTGCAATGCTTACTGAGGTAATAAATCAAGTGAGAAGTAGGCTCATTTTCTCATAGACTTCTATACAATCAGACTTCTTTTTTGCAACCAGAGGAGTCGCCCCCTGCTGGCTGTTAGAGGGAATGCAAGTTTAAGGCACTTTCAGCATTGGCTTCTTTTTTCAGACCCCGGAGCTGCCCACTGATATGCACACAGAAAATGACACATGATCACATGAACGAGCAATCTCCCATAATCCTGGCCTTGATCCAGCCTAGCCAATTAAACATTGCTATCCTCGCTAGCCAGTCCAATTTCCAAAGTCCAATTTCTCCAATTCTAATCAGCGGTGACAGCGTGAGGTTTCACCAAACCATAAAGCCCCAAAATATGTCATATATGGTGAGCGGAAGTGAAATGAGCAGCTTGTCACTATACAATCAACTGTTCTTACATAGAAAGGCAATTCCATCCCATCTGTATCCTTTGTCTATACAATACATACTTTTACCCACAGAGCTTCCTCAATGTCTGGAGTTTATATATTTAAAAACAGAGACATGCATATTTGTGTTGTAGAAGTGAAACTGTAGCTCAACAGACATAAAGTAGAGCTACAGAAAGCCCATAATCAACATACATCTCTGTATGTTCTCTGTCTCAATACCCACTGCTATTGGGATGTCTAGAGATTTTCCTCCCATCAGTCAACGTGCAGGCTGCAATAACTGCCATTACATGCCTTGCAACTTGTTCTAGAGTGCTTCCCTTTCAATCCGTCCTCATGAAATTCAAAAAGAACCACTTGAAAAACGTAGAAAAAAGGGCTACGATAATGCCGCATAGCCTGTTGAAATGACTTTCTCACCTTGCAAGCAATAAATCAAATGTGAAATTATGCTGAAAGTAGCATTATCAAACGGAAAAAGGATTACAAGAAACACCAAATAAGCTTCTTTCACAATGCGGTGTCACAAGATCCAGCCTGGGTAAAAATGTGACAGAATGAAGACACATTTAGAGGAAGGTGTTTGTGATAATGGAGTCAACTGTAGCCTGCGATTATCTGAGGTCGAATAGTTAATAGTGACTGACACAACACTTCATTATGAATCACACAACACTCTTAATGTGAAGAAATTACAGGCAAGAGGTTGGCACGAGCTAATAGCTTTTCATCCAAATGTGACACCTTTAAAATGAGGATTTCATTGAGAGGAACAGGAGGGCACACACAGCTGTCTGCTTTCTGTTCGGAAAATTTGACAGGAAGTTCACTCTTGACCTTTGGAAACAGTACACAGAAACACTACTTTACAAAGTACCCTTGGCCCTTGTGCACTGTCAGAATATGGCTTTCAGATCGAGCTAATATTAACAGACCACAGCGTGAACGCTGGTCTGAGGTCAGCACATCAGAGAACAGCTAATGGTGTGCGTCTTTATGTGCGGCTGCATTAACCATTCACCTGCTCGTGGTCGTCCACCGAGCCTGATGAAGAGAGACAGAAAAGTACAGAGCAAATTCTGCTCAGGAAGAAAAAAGACAGACTACTTTTATTTTTTATATAATATTTCAACCACAGATTGTCTTCCTCAGGTCAAAGTGAACACACCTAATGACTAATCTGATGTTAGGTATTTCTAGTGAGATTAGAGACTGATTTGGCCATTGTCTTCATGTGATTGGAGACACCTGGATGTGCTGTGCCAACCAGGTCTCACAGGAAGGATTTGTACGCTACGCAAAAATCCACAGTTGGGTTTAAGCAAGAAAACCACTTAGTTAGGATAAGGGAAAATGTCATGGTTGGGCTTAAGTAAACTAAGTAAAACACGTACATAAACACCTACAGAAAACACGTAAAAAATGTCAACATAAAACACGTGACAAGGGTCACTAACGTAACTTACAAAACAAAACACAGCTCAAGAGTCTGGTGTCGGTTGTACCCATCCACCTCCCCACCCGCCACCATTAGTGGTCTTTCTGGCTTTTTATACTACGCCATTAAATCTTACCGTAGTATTTATACGTGGCTGTGTTTACATTGCAGTCAGTACAGGATACATGGCGTGTAAAAGACGTGGAAATCAAGAAAGGCGTACTTATAGCATGCTAAACTCCTCTCTTTACCAATCAGGCTCAACTACCCAGACCTTCAGGGGGTCCAGAAAGCTCCAGGTTCACTGTGCTGCAATTTCTTTGTGGTAATTTGATAAATAAAAAACTTGTGTTGTGACACTGTATGCACCACTAAAACACACTATGAACCAAAAGTATGGAGGCCTTAAGGGGATACCTGCATTATTGCCATATATTGAGGTCACATGTTGTAGATTGTTAAAATATATTAAAGGTGCAGTGTGTAGGACGTGGCACCTCTAGTGGTGAGGTTGCAGATTGCAACCAACCGAAACTTCTCCCGTGTGCCAAGCGTGTAGGAGAACTACGGTAGCTGATGCAAAAACGTGAAAGGCCCTCTCTAGAGCCGGTGTTTGGTTTGACCATTCTGGGCTACTGTAGAAACATGGTGGACTCCGTGAAGAGGACCCGCTCCCTATGTAGATACAAACGGCTCATTCTAAGGTAACGAAAACACAACGATTCTTAGTTCCATGTGATTATACACTAAAGAAAACATACTTATATTCCATTCCTGCCAATAGATCCCCCTAAATGTTACTCTGTTCCTTTAATATTTGAGTTTTTATTTTTCCTTACATGTTGCATGTTAGGGATGCAAATTTTAAGCAATTTCTTAAATCGATAGTCGGCCACCTTAACAATCAATTATTGGTTAATGACAGGTCAATAGGAACCCACTGTAATTTTTGCCTCAGAGCCCCTTAAAGGGTTAATCCAGCCCTGCTCTCACTGATTTAATTTCATTGAGTTCAGTGAAAACACAAACCATAATCAGCGTCTCCTCCATTTTTCAAACTCTGAGTTGACAGAACACTCATTTCATTGGTCAGTCAAGCTGGCATCCACTTAATCTCCATGTCACAGAGTCACAAGGTTCACTATACATATAATTCAGACGTGGCTGAGCAGACGGGTGGGCAGGGGTTGAGCCCGCTCGCTGCTTTGTCTGCCAGATTGCCAGCTCCCGCGTGCTGCGCCTCCCCCGCCCGCCTCTCATTGAAAATGAATGATTACCAGGCGGCTGTCGTGTCTTGTCTAAAAAGCCCTTAAAGCTGCAATCTGCTTGATTTCTGGAGTCTGCTGGGTGTAAATCTGTTTTTGTCGGCTGGATGGGTGCTGCTCGGAGGGGGCTCGCCCGTCAACGCAGCTCACCCCCCGCCGTGCCGCTACACCGGAAGAAAACACCCCGCGAGTTAGTCATATCCCTCTCTGACAGGATAAATGGCAGCTCCAAAGAGCAACAAGCAAAAAAAACACAACTTCACTGTGACCATGGCAACCAAGTTAGAGAGGAGCACAGCAGGGTTTGCTGTCAAAATGTGGACTGGAAAAGGACAGGCAGAGAGGGAGCAACACTGAGCGGGAAAGTGGAGGAATAATGCAGCTGAGGGCTTCTTTCATTTCCACAGCCAGAATGTGTGGGGGCTGACGAACACACTCACACACACTTACACACTCAAACACACTACTGATGACCTGAATTTCACCCCTCATTGAAATATTCCCCACTGCAGAATTATTCCTTCTGTGACAAATCCATATGGGCCGACTGATGTGACACATATCAGCGGTTTAAAAAAGTTACTAAGCAACTTTTTTTCCTCATCTGCAAACTCACATTTCAGCGCTGTCTCAATTCGCTGTGTTGTTTTACTGTAAATTCCTGTCACATCTTAAGCTTTCCTGCGTCCTGTTTTAACAAACAGTCCAGCTCTGTCATCTCGGAGTTGGCACACGTTCGAGGTCAAAAGGGCACGAGGGTAAAAGTTCGTCCGATCAACACGGCGAAGGTTTATAAATACAGCCTTATCTCGGAACTCTTTTGATGTCTGGAAGTGTATTCAAAATGCAACCATATTCCTGACACACATTTTAGGCGAGCATCGCCCCGGGACCGGCACTATGAAATTGACATTAATGAGAATTGAGCTAGAGGAGGAAGATGGTGCCTCTCAACTTTCCCTGACTCCTTCTTCCAGGATGCAGCTCCAGACTCACTGCGTTGGTTTATGAAAGTCAACTTTTTTCAAGCACGATGTTGTTGATCTGATGCAAGTGGTTATGCAATGTGGTTAGACTGTCGTTTTGAGCCAAAAGATGGCGATGTTGTTCAGTTCGGCTGTCAAAATGGTTTGTTTCAGAGATTTCCAAACAGCTCCGGGCAAGATCGCCCTGAAATTTTGTCTGAATATTTAAAGAATTATTCCCATTGATTTTGACCGCTTTGACTTTTTTCATCCAGCAACACTATCAGGTCAAACTTTCCCATTGACCATCAGTTTGGTTGATGATAAAACATTTATCTTGTGAAGTACTTGACCTCCCCTCTAGCGCCAAAGCAACATTTCAACTTCTCTCAAGAAAATATCAGAAGATAATTGTCAGCTTTCAGCTACTACCACACCAAACTGTTATCATAATCTAAGAGACAAAATTAGCATGATAGTAGACAAGCACACTTATGCTCACAAGGAAGTGGGGGGTAGCGGCCCTCGGCATTGGAAACCAACACACAGAAGCAGCCTATCTCGACAGTTTGTGACGAACCGGGCTTTCAACTGCAACATTAACCCACCCGTGGCGTTATTCAACGGTCGGAGCAAGTGATGTAATATTAATAGCGTGAGAGTCTGTTCAGGGTGGGCAGGACGGGAGGTGGATGGGTCAAACAAACATGAAACGTTCAACCAGGAGACCAGTGTTTGTGTCCTGTGAGTCATAGTCAGTCAAGTTAACGTCAACCACGACCGTTTCCTAACCCTAACTAAGTGGTTGTGTTGCCTAAACCTAACTTCCTGTGAAAACAGAAGTTTATTTTGAAAGCACGTAACGAGCATATATTGACACAACGTCCCGGTCTGTCCAAAAGTAACTCAAGAGGGGGAACCCCGTGCGTCGGAATCCGATGCCGAGGGGCACTGACCAAGCGGCGATATTCGAGTTGGGAGTGAGAATTTGTTGACATAGGTCTTTGTATACACAAATGTGTTCCACTATGTGCAGTCCAGACACATGTGTAGGCCCATACAGTCCAGACACATGTGTAGGCACTTACAGTTCAGATACATGTGTAGGCACATACAGTCCACACACACAAGTCCATGAGGATCCGTTCAGATATTAGCAGCTGATCGAATTGAAACCTGTTGCCAATGGATGCATAATATTGGTGTGAGGTGAACTAGTGGTTACATAGATGCACAAAGCATAATTTGTTCTTTAGATCTGAGAGCTGTCTCAAACTTCCAAACTACATACTATTTCTAAGCAGGTTTTGAGTTTCCAACCCAGTCGCCAGAAAAAATGTTAACATTGGATGTTTCCTCCAAACCACGGATATGTTGAATGGCAACACTTCTGAACAGAAAATCTGCCTCGTATCACGCTTGCAGAAACACAATGCCAAGAGGTTAACGTTGTTAAATGATTGGTTAGGTTTAGGCAACAAAACTACATGGTTATGGTTAGAAAAAAGATCACGGTCCCACCCAGTGTGTCTCTTTTGCTATTCAAACTATACGTCACTTGCTCTGACTGAATGCAAAAACGTCGCCATTCAATGTATCCCTGGTTTGCAGAAATGTCCAATGCCAACATTTTTTCCTGGCGACTGGGCTGTGAGTTTCTCACTGTTATGTCACTGGAAAAGTGACAAAATGAAGTGTACTTTTTAGCACTTTGTTACTCTGTTTAGATAGAGCTACACAAATAAAGTTATCAGTTTTCAAGAAACCAGTATGCACACTTAAACACGCTTGATTTTCAAGTGGGCCGTTAATGGACACTATTGTCCCATAATGCAATGCACAGAGGAAATTGAGGAGCTGCTCACAGCAGCATAATATTAAAACAAATTGAAATGGTAGTAAGGTATCTCCATGGATGTATAAAGAGAACTAGATACAGCATTCATTCCAATGAAAATTGCTCAGTGGTGCATGAAGCCAAAATGGCCCGCCTGCCAAGTATGAAATTATGCTTATCTTCCAGCGATCTTCCGCATCTATGGGCCTATAGAGCAGGCGCAGTATTGTTTCCTTTAACTCCGCTTCCACTATCTCAGACTCATTCCATGCACAGCAGCACGAAAACAATTTTACACCTAATGACCTAATGATGTAAATGAGGGCTATTTAAGTGTTCATACTGGGAAGTTGATTTACCTAAAAAAAATAATCATCCACTAAGTTACAGATGTCTCTTTCCCGATGTTAGACTATAGGGTAAAGTTTTTTTTAGGCCCAATGGCATCATGTGATGAACACAGAAGTTGTAGTACCGCTGTTTGACCACTATGAAAACTGGCTTCAAAGCTCGGCACTCATCCTGGGGGCTTGGAAAGCTCCAGAAAGATCTTAGAAGACAAAACATTTTGTCATTAGTACAAACTTGGTAAAGTACATTGATTCCTTGTATGCTAACAGCAGTACTATGAAAATGAGTATATACTGTAGTGCATACTGTGTATACGCATACAATAGGGGTGTTATGGGGCCATTTGGTACTGAATGTTTTGATTCTTTGTTCGTTTGGTGACTTTCTTCAGTTCACTATGGCATGTGGACAAAACAAATACTGTCGAGTTAGGTCTACGTCGTGTATTCCAAAGTGGAAAAGTTCCACAAGAACAGCTTTGGCAGTGGGCAACCCTGTTTCTTTGAAAATGATGTTCCCGTACAACTAAACTGCAATCTCGATTACGTTTCGAGGGAAATGTATTTTCTCCTGGATTACAGTTGCCGTTTTAAACACGTGGTTAACGTTGTAAATTTAAACACTTGGTTAGGTTTAGTAAAAAACAAGATGGTTTGGCTTAAAATGACTATGTTTGTTACGTTATTAAGCTACTGACATAAATTAAAACAACTGAACGTTGACTTTTAGTTTCACACGAGACTACCGGGTGCAAGTCCTGTGTTTTTTTGACCCCTCCATCAACCCGATCTCCTCCCTCCACGGACTACCATTACAATCGCATTTGTGATGCATAAAAAACAAACGTAATCCCCGTCAAAATATGTTTTTTTTAGTAGTCGGACAGTTGTTGTTTGTTATCTAGACCATGCTAGTCAAGTTAGTCCCTGGACTTACAGCCCATATTGGGAATGCAAATGGAAAGGCCTCATATGTTATTTTGATATATTGATAGTGAGTGATTGAGTGTTATGATTTCTACAACAGTGGAACGGGTTAAAACTGTGTGCCGACCTACGTTACATCATGCTACTGCATTTGCAACATCACCCGATGCCAAGACAGATGTACGCACCAATGTACCTGCAGCACTTTCTCCTTAGTCTCTATGGCTATCGTATTAGTATTCATAGCCATAGAGTAGTTTCAGAGGCATAACTTGATGAAGCTCTACCTGCTGTGACACCATGCAGCTAATATTCCCTGTCAGTTCCACATCCCTGCGAGTAACGCACACCCACCCACACTGGACTATCTTTGGTTTCAATTTCTACACTAATCTCTCTCAGCATTATGCAAGCCCTGCTGCTCACTTACCCAAGACTATCCCAGGGAGCTTTGCTTTAACGAGATAATCATACTGACGATCAGATTGACATTTCAGACACTCTCTCCATTCCTCCCATCAATAGGGAACGCTACTTCTATCACTCGATCCATATTAGACTTGGCAGATTATCATTTAGAGCAATTCACACTTCATTGTGAAGTACTCACTGATGATTTTTGCATTCAAGGTTGCAGCCTTTTCTCGGAGTAAGATTAACACACATATAATTTGAATTCAATTAATTTCTCCTCTTTTAATCCCACTGAGGGCCAGAGATACAGAGATCCTCCATTACTCTCCCTTATTGTCAGTTCCTTGGTGGCGACGGCTTAGGAAGCAAATCCAATTATTTGACTTAATATTCACTTTAGTGTGCCAGGGATCCTGTCTGGGTGTCCTTGCTTGTGGTCATTTTGAGAAAAGCTGGTGGAAAGAATCAATTCTTTTGTTTTTACAGCTAGCCTGTACTTGAAAGTGGCAGCAGGAGGAGAGTGTGTCTCTGCGCCGTGATCAAGTACCTCCAAGTCAGCTCCAATTTTTATTAGTGGAGTATCCAAACAGAAGTATTCAAGGCAATCTTTTTGGATTTCCTTAATTCGACAACCGCAGACCAATCACAGCAGGAAGCAATAAAAGCAGCCAGAGCGGAAACACAAATGGAATTTTGTTTACACTTCGTTATGGGATTCATAGTCTGGATGCAATCAATTCATAATTCGCATAAGGATGACTATATCAAATACATTTAGCAGTGGGAGAATATAACTGTCAGAGCTAATGAGGTTTTACTGGGGTTAAGGCTCATTTGATACACCATGCCTTTAATTTGAAACAGAAAAGAGTGATTTGGCTGCTGATTTCCTGACTTGTGAAATTAATTATAGTTATTTTAAACAGTAAAAGCATAGCATTGAGTTTCATCTCATTATACAATCCGTAACTGACAAATTATCCAACACTATGAGCCCACTTACGTTAATGCGTCTTGGGTGGATCGGATAGAAGAGGACAGCAAGGCCCTGCAAGGAGTGGTTCATTCGGCTGAACATACAATAGGCCCTGCTCTATACTGCCTATAGGATATTTACACCACAAGAAGAACGTACTGGATACCTCAGGCCAGCACAGAGAGGCTCAGGAGGAGCTTCTACCCCCAGACCACTAGGATCCTATACGAGATCACTGCCTAAGACAACCGTTACTGTTGTAACTAAGCTGCTAAACTGCAGAAGTTATTCTTCTTCTGATGTCACTTACCAAACAGATTCAGGTGCATCACCACATCGTTCTGGACCGTGTGATGGCTGATCCTGATTTACATGTAGCTCATGAAAGCAACGACGGTTTGTAATCAGATCTGTGATCTGCATTTAAAACCACAAGTGCAGTGCCCATGCAGGGCATGCACACGTTCGGAGTGGGCCGATTGCTCACCCCCCGGAAGTGCTGCTTGCAGCGTTGTCGAGAACCGCCCGAAGTGAAGTGGTTGTAACGTTAGTATACCCAGCATCCAGCAGCAGAAGTGAACGGCAGTGTACCTGTAAAGGCCCACTGTGGACGACATGCTCATCCGCAGAGCCTTGAAGCCCCGCCCCTGCTGCTGCACATAGGGCCATCGCTGGTTTATCAGTTTGTCAATATTGATGGTTTTCAGTTTGTCCAAATTGGACCAACATTGACACCGCATGTCCTTGGGTCCCCAGCAATACACCCGCCAAGTGTGAAATAGATCAGATGAACAGTTCTTGTGATATGCGAAGGACACACAGACACACTTAGGTCACTTTTGGGGACATTACAGACTTCAGACTTGCATTCATTTCCTGGAGACTTACCCTAACTCTAACCATAACCACTACTCTAACCTTAACCACTGACCCAAAAATCAGCTTTTTACAAAATAGGGACAAGGCTTTTGTCCATAATTACGCAAGCCGTCCCCAATTAACTGGTCTTTAGTCTGAAATGTGTCCCCGAAGGTAGCCTAAGTCAGGACATACATACATACAGACAGACAGACAGACAGACAGAGATTCCTTGCTTTATAGTTAGATACCATAAACTCTAAAAAAAAAGTCTGTAAAGCATTGGTGATGTTGCCCATAGGTTTCTAAAGAGATGTTTGAACAATATGTAGGCACTAGATCATCAGTGACATTGATCAAATCAGTAGCTGCCTTCTCTTGTGACATTGGGTGATATTTCTGTGGGTTCATCCCTACGAGCGACCCCTTTCACATTACACATAGTCATTTGAGCCATTGGTACTGTAAAAAACATTGATTATAGCGACTTTAATCTCATCTCACTACTAAACCAGCTACAATGGTCTTTTGAGGTTTCAAAACCGAATGTGCAGGAAAGTAAAAAAAATATAAGGAACCATCATTTTGTCCATAACAATCTTATCCATATGGACAGATCAATGTTATAACACATGCTAAATGTTCGTACAAAATATACGGTAACTCGACAGGTGAATATGTAAGGTGTCTATCGGTATCCATGGTGACAGAGCTCCTGCTTATGGTGGAGAGTGTAGCCACAGAGTGCAGTGATTTTGCCTTCCACATCTTCATGTGGAGTAAACTCTAAAAACAGATTCTGTAGAATCTGAAAGCAACGGGACAAGATTTGGTATCGGAAGTGTTCTGGTTTCCATTTGTAGCCCAAGTGGTATTGACCAATCGCATTCGAGCAGGCTTTGGCTGAATGCAGAGAGCAAAAGAGGCGGAATGCATTGGCCGAAATGCAATCTCTGAACCCACCTAATGTCTAGTAAAAAAACCCATCTGATGATGATTCAGATTTGTATTGGTTTATAATTAGCTTGTAAACCGTCTACTTGTGAAACAATCTGGTCGTGCACATCGTCACTCAACCCTAACTCCATTCTCGCATCTCAAGTAGCTATCGGACTGTAAACAATGTGCAGTGCATGGAAAAAGAAGTCGTGGCCCGGATGTCCGCTGGCTACACCGGAACCCCAGAAATTTGGGCAGAGGCTTGTCGTCGTCAAACAGATAGCTGATGGGTTCCATCTGGAGTGTCACTGTAGTGAAGGGCTAATGAGTAGGATCTGGTTTGGTAAGGGCCTATAAGTGATACTGCATTTCACACTACTACATTGGCTCAACTGTCGGCCATGATAGAGGTACCACTTGGTAAAAACCTGTTGAGAAGTGTGTCCAGCAGCCAGTAGTTGACCCACAGTGATCTCTGGTACTGCTCCACTGTGTGGTGGCATGTCAGCTCAGGATTGTTATCAAGCCACACAGCCTCCCACATCCCTATAAGTGTGAGTAGGATCTCATGACAGCATATTGACAGTAATAGTTGCTCACTTCCATTAGCTGATACCAGCCACTCGAGTGGCTGTTTGGCTGCTGAAGTCGGAGCAATCAGATTGTGGCGACACAGCCATTTCCTGAAGCTGATTTGTCGGGGCATGAATCTGTTTGCTGTGCATGGTGTCAGGAGATTACAGACACTCCCAGACTGACGTGGGCAGCCAGCCTTTTAATAACTCACAAGGCCACTAATTTATTTACTCAGATAAAATGCGCAGACTTGCACTTGCAATCATTCATATAAATACACAAATAGATAAGCATGCAATCACGCGCACACATTACCAATATCGAGTGTAAAGAGCGTGCGATTTTAATTATTTTAAAGGAGAGCAAAAGCAGAACTTGCAACATTTTTTATAATTCTAAAGGAGAGTCACAGCACATGCAATGATGCAAATTTTAAACATTTTGGCACTACTTTCTAAAACGTCAGCCATTACAAAAGGGTTTAAGTGGCTTACAATGGCTTAAGAAATCAATTACTATTCATCATTTATAGATCGCTTATAAGCCATTAAAAACAACAAGTTTTGGGCTGCCTGATGAGTCATCTATAGTCAATGAGTATCTCACTAATAAGCCATCAAGTATGTCAAGTTAGAAATGATAATAAATCCTTAATAAAGGGGTCACATTTTTTTTTTGCTTTCTAATAAGCCAACAGCAGAAGTTATTAATAACACAAGTAATTAAAACCTATAAACCCTAATAGTGCCTTGCTAGACAGTGATTCATTATTTTTGCAAGATCTACTACTATTGTTTTTACATAAACTATGAAAAAAAATAGTATATAGGCGAATAGAAAATTATGTTTTTTTTGCATAAAATGTTGCATTGCATGTTAAATACCAAAAAAGATAGTATAATAAGTAGCATAGCTTATTTAACTCATAATACAATAAATACATTGTTGTTGTTTTCACAGTGTTATTGAAACAAGTTGAAAATAGTCATGTGTTTATAACTATAATGTAATTATATAGGCACAGCCAGTGTGTAGAAACCATAGACTGTATATAAGAAGTGGACGCAGTCACCGTGACGTCACCCACTGGTTTGTGGACTACAGTTTTGAAGCCTCGAGTTCTGCATTTAAGCCGTCGCCATCTTGTTTTTTTGCAACCAGAAATGACACTAGAGGGTGGAGCTAAGTACAACCGAACGCTGAATAAGACATTTTTAGGCGACCAAAATGTTACAAGTAACTTTTATGAAGTGAAAACACACTGTGAAAGGGTTAAAGTTCTTAGACAAAAAAATTGACAACTCCCAGACCGGACAACGCCATAATTTAACGACCATAAATTACTAAATGAATATCATGCTGTATTGAAGAAGAATTGAAACTAGCAATTGAGACCATAAACTCATGTTTACAATGTTTAATGAGGTTATAAATCAAAGTGAGAAGTAGACTCATTTTCTCATAGACTTCTTTACAATCAGACTTCTTTTTGCAACCAGAGGAGTCGCCCCCTGCTGGCTATTAGAGAGAATGCAGGTATAAGGCACTTAAACATTGGCTTCACTTTTCAGAACCAGAGGTTGCCACCTGGTGTACACTCTTAGTCTGCTTATACCAGTGGGCAACTTTAGGGTTCATCTTACTTTAGCATGTTAGCATGCTAACATTTTTCTAATTAACATTAAACATAAAGTCCAGCTGAGGCTGGTGGGGATGTCTTTAATTTTGCAGGTATTTGGTCATAAACTAAATTATTGGACAAATTTTGACCTGATGATGACGCTATAGGAAAAGTGAAGAGATCACCAATGTTTTTACAATTCATCCTCAAGGGAACATGACTGTGTGAACCAAATTTCATAACAATCCATACAAAGATGTTTCACTTAACACTAAAACAATTTTGTTGACAACAGAGCAAGTTAGGGGATCGCTAGGATTCATCTTCTGGGAACCATGACACGTCCGTGCCAAATGTCATGCCTAATACATCCAATAGTTTTCAGTGTAGACCAACCAACTGACATTTCCTTCCCTATAGCCACACTAACCAAAATCAGTTGGTTAAATTGTATAAATGCCAAACACCTCTCAACAGCAGAAAGAGTATGAGAACAATATTTCTTTCACGTTGTGTTGATGCCATTTTTCTGGCAACAGAATAAAGTCACCAATATTTGCCGGTTGGTCTCGTCAGTTTTTGGCGTTTCGATTTCAAACAATACACACAACTTGTTTCAATTTCCCCAAAATGTCACATCCACTCCTTTTTCACTCTGACTGCTAAACACGGTGGTCACAGGCAGCATGGTGCCTGCGTGGTTAGTGCTGCCTCCTCACAGCGAGGTCCCTTTGTTCCAGTCTTGGCCCCGGTCTTTTGAGTGTGGGGTTTGCATGTTCTTGCTGTGTTTGTGCCAGTTTCCTACCACACCAAAAGACGCTGCGTGTTTCATGCTTCTTCGTGGTAGTCAAACAATCGCTGTCTGAAATGATATTAAGCATGGGACTGAACCACATTTTGTATGTGACGCAGATAGGCCACACGGTCTGAAGTGAGAGGTTTACTGACATGCAACACAAATAGATTTGGAAAAGAAACTGATCATATTTTACAAAAACGAATTAACAACAGACAGAGACATCCACACTAATACAATGAATACAATGTTAGTCTGTCTCTCACTACTTTCTGGCTGTCCTTCCCTGTCTGGCTCTCAGCTCCAAGCCCATTGGTTCCTACAGAAGATGTTAATCTTTAAAAAACAGCTCACAAATATATTGAGAAAGGCTCAGTCATTTTCTAAAACAGCCGGCCACTGCTTCAGCAAAAGTCAAACAGGAGGAAATAGTGCATGTGTTTGGGACTATTTAGAACTGTGCTATACTGAGTATTCACTAGCCTGATAATCAGCCATTTTATTTCACTTCATTCATTCAGTCAACTAGCTACAATATGTAGGACAAAGACCTACCCGTTCTAAATAATGTCTACAAAGTTATGATTGGCTTCGTCTATTGGATTCTTCAAACTGTGATAACAACATCTGCACAACATCTGCTCCTTTGAAGCTGCTTGGAATTAATCTTGAACTGTTGTCAGAAGTCCTTTAGTCCAAACCTGCAAAAGTGCATCTTATTACCAGTTAGCTGGATCATGACCAAGACGTTTTAGGTTGAACCACATACGTTAACTAATTTTCAGATACAAATGACTCGCTGTCTTAAGGCCCTGACACACCAAGCCGACGGTCGGTCGTCATACAGTTTGGGGCAATCGGTGAGCGTCCATCGATATTTCTTTGTGATGCACGCCGTCGACTCTTGTCTGCCTGTGTTGGAGGTTTTTCGTCCAATTCAGCATGTTGAAATCAGCAGCGACAAATACCGACTACCGTGACCTGCTGGTGTGGAGAGTTATTTCATCTCACGCAGGCGCAGAACGCACGTGGTAGTTGGCCGTCGGCTGTAGTCTTTACGGTATGTTCGAGTGCAACTTTTTGGCCAAGACAAAGGCGACTTGAGGGAACGCAACTGGTGGCCTTCGTCACCGCTTGTTCTTTGATGTCGGGTTGGTGCGTCTGAGCCTTTAGATGTGTAATGAAAAAAATGTTGATAAATTATGATTTTTGAGGTTATTGAGGAATGATTCTGATTGACGACAAGTTACTTAAAGTTTGTCACTCAACCAACGGATTCGGATTCTGATCAATGGAGAACCTCACCAGTCACACACTAACATCAGATGTAGCCTGACCACATTCACTGGTAACATCTAATTGTTTAATAGAGGTCAAAGTAACAGTGGAAACACTGTGAAACACAATGTAGAATAAAATAAAGGCAGTAACAATGAGATTATATCCATGAATGTATTGCCCCACTGCATGATGGGAGGGTTCCCATGTTCACATGATCAGCACTCAACCTGTCACGGTTTCAATTCTCTACTCATTTTTGCCTTTATTTCAAAATAAGAGCACCCTGTTATTGAAGATAACTGCATCCAAAATTACCAAGTTAATCATAAAACTGAGTGAACGAAATCAGCTGGATTAGCCTGATCGAATAGCCTGATAACAGCACATTAGCCTGAATTAGTTAAGCCCCATTTGAAGAACAGAGCCTAGACCTATCTGAATTGCTGACCAAAGGTCTGGAGGCTTAGTTTTGGACAATAAAAGAGGTCTAAGGCACACACTCACATAGACTTCATCAGAGTGAACTCTAGCTATACATCATAGTGTGCTGTTATCAGTTATCAGGTGTCCTCATCATGACATATGCGATCAATCACAGGCAGCAAAGTATGAAATTTACCAGACTGCCTCATGTCCACCGACCGGCTAAGGTCAGCGATATGCCACGTGAAGCAGTGAATACAGAGCAAATGGAAAAGAGCTCTCCGGTTGGAGGGGTTGTTGTGTTTGTAGGTCCGGTTTTGAACGGTCTCCACGGATACAGATGGGGCATCGTACGCTCCTGCTGTGGGATGATGGGAAAAGCTTTAATTTGCTCTCCTTGTGCAGCTAAGACTTGTCCCCACGGATATAAGTGGATTAAGGCAGTGGTGTTGCTCAGTGTGAGGTAGCAGCAGGTAGATAATCAGATACTGTACTACTTAGCATTTGCTTTGCGGGTCTGATGTTACGAGCCTCGTCCATGTATCGCATTGTTTAAAACCCGCCGTGTGGAGGCACCTCCTCAATAGTAGCCTGGCTTTTGAACGGCCCTCCAAGGTTGCCTGGGGGGGTAACAATGGCTAGCAGGTGGCGGCTTCTTTCAAAAGGTTTAAGGCTTACCTCCAGCCAAAACAGCCACTTAACCTAAGTGTCTCCGGATGAGAGGGATTGTAAGCAGCTTGCTCTATTTGATGAAGTGATCGGTGAGAGGAGCCGTGGTGCCAGGGCAAGCAATTGGCCAAGACGATATTGTCTGGCTCCAGAGTTAAAGAAAAAAAGCTTTGAGTATCTCACAACGCAGTGTTCCGTTTGTTCAAGTAGTGACTGATGCTTATATTGAACAGATTTTTTTGTGCTTTTTTTGGTTGTCAGGGGAGACATGATTAACCGTGTCACCCCTGGCAACATGGTCACCCTTTCTCAATGATGCCTGCTAATTAAGCGCTTCTTCAATCCTCTTTCAGCCAAGACTGAAGAGGGCAGCAGCGGCCTAAAATGGCAGCATGTTAGGCCTGTGATCGGAAAGTTGCCAGTTTGAATCCCCAAAATCACTCACATCACAATCTGGCCGAGGAAAGTGAAAGAGACTCATCTTCGTTTGCAGCAGCTGTCAAGGTGCTTAATTAAACCCCACCGGCCTCTTTAGGGTTAATCACAAGAAGCAGCTGAGGACGTTGGCTGTAGTGGGCAGCTGAATGGTGATTATGGAATTCAGGATTGCTGAGGGGCTGTGGGCTGACATTATCCCGAAGTTGAGGCCACTGAATCGGCACAGTGGGGAGCCACCAACGCAGAAGGCTCCAGCTAAAAATAATCTCCAAAAAAGTTTTTACAACTGCAAAAATTTGGCGCAAAACCAAATACTTTCGATGGGAATTCAATGAGCGGATTCTCTTGTGGAGTTAAAATAATGTGCAGAAATCTTTCAAAATCAAGTTCCAGAACACGGTTGACATCGTCGACGGTCGTTGTCAAAGAGCTCGGCAGTCCTGACCTCTTGAACGGAGAGCCTAGAAAGTTAGCATGTTTCTATCATCTAGGTAGTTTGCTAGCAAACAGATAGCAAGGCAGCTAACATGGAGAGTTATTGTGACTGACAAAGCTTATAGCGGTTAGCTATAGTTAGTATAATCAATGCTTCACTAAGCTTCTAGAACAGGGGTCAGCAACCTGCGGCTCCGGAGCCACATGTGGCTCTTTAGCTCCTCTACAGCGGCTCCATGTGGATTTTTAGAAATGGAAATGAATAACTGTTTTTTTTTTACATTTTCATCTTTATTTATCATTGTTGTAGGTCTATGGTACGACGGTACGACGGAGTATTAGGGCCACATTGAGGAAAAATAAATAAATCTAAGATTTTGAGAATAAAGTCATAATATTCTAAAATAGTAATTTTACGTGTTATTTTCTTTTTTTCTCGTAAAGTTATGACTTTATTCTCGTAAAGTTACGACTTTATTTTCGAAAAGTTATGACTTTATTCTCATAAAGTTATGACTTTATTCGCGTAATATTACGACTTTTTTCTTGTAAATCTCAGATTTTTTTTCCCTCAATATGGCCCGAATTTTTTTCTCGTAAAGTTATGACTTTTTTCTCGGAATATTACGACTTTTTTTCTCGGAAAGTTATGACTTTATTCTCGTAATATTACGACTTTTTTCTCGTAAAGTTATGACTTTTTTCTTGTAATATTATGACTTTATTCTGGAAATCTCAGATGTTTTTTCCCTCAATGTGGCCCTAATACTCCGTAGTACATTTG
>CAKAOH010007781.1:0-114218 GCA_916701665.1 Sebastiscus tertius | reverse complement strand
ATTCTTACTACCAAACATACTTTATTATTGCATGCAATCAGAATCTCACAGTAGAACATTTTATATCTCTTGAATTAGGAGCGATTACGGAAGGAAAAAAAAGAACAACAAGAAAGGAAGCTGGAACAGAAAAAGATCGTCATCGAAGAGAAGATCCAAGAATGGCTAAAAGTGAAAAGAGAACAGGTACGACTGTTACTTTAAACTCAGTGAAACCACACAAAGCACCACAGCTGTAATTTGTCGGAACTTTGTACACAGTACTGCTACACTAATAATGCTACCCTATCCAATACTGACAGTCTGTTATTTATTTTCTTCTTACAACCCCAGGAGAAGCAAGAGCAACTTCTGAAACTGAGCAAAGAGGAGGAGGAGATGCAGAAGCTGCAGGAGAAACGGAGGGTGACTGAACAGAGAGCTCAACAAAAGTACAAAGACTGGCTACATAAGAAGAACCAAGAAAAAATAGAAATGGAAAAGAAGGAGAAAGTGTGCATCTTTTTTATTTTTCTGCTTTTAATGAAAATATTTTAAAGTTAAATGTTATTATTGACAAGCAGAAACAGAGAGATTCTGATAGAGACTTTTATTTTGACAGGAGGAAGCTGCCCTGAAGGAGGAGCAGGAGAAAGAGCGCCACAAGAGGGCACAGGAGAAGTTTAAGGACTGGCTGGCAAATGCCAATGAAAAAAGCAGAGCAAGTCCCAAATCACCTTGCTACCCAACAAGTAAGGTCATATGGGAATTATTAACTAGGCTTTATCCATTTTTGACACCATATAATTGATAATATCTATAATAGTAGCAATATAACTGTGTTTATGTTGGTTTCAGACTGCACCAAATGTGATTGTAGCTTATTAGTTTTATTTGCCCAGCTGATATACACTGTATTTGTTATATATCAATATTGTATTGCTTTGAATACTTCCAGGTCCCTACGACAATTCCTACCCATCACCCAGTTTCTGCAATCCAGTCCCATGGAAGCCGATTCATGTCCCTCCTCCAGAAACGCCACTGAATAAGACAGCTGGCAAGAAATCTCAGAAACAAAGGAAAAACCAACAAAGCCCCAGCACCGCGTTTAGACTGAGAAACTCACAGTTGCTGCAGAGGAGATGACACAGCAGACTGATGTCTCTGACTGATACGGTAGCTTAGTTACGGCTCGAATATGATTTCATCACCACTCATCCACTCCACCACAGATCCTGAACTGAGACTCTGCTGAATCACATAAGTATTTCTGTTCACTATTATGGATGTGGTATTTAAGCTACCATATCTTTATTTTTGTTTGTTATGCTATTGTACACTGGAGCGATTTTTGTAATAATGCACAAGCACAAATTAGTTTGTACGTAAGGATGTCTGATTTTTGGGATTTGTACATGATTTTACAAAGATGTTTATAATTTATCCTGATGCTTATGTCAGCTTTCATACCATAATAATGTCTAGCATAAATGTTGTCATAGCTAGACATTTAAAAAACTGGGCCCAATCCCAATATCCTCACTCAGACTCACAGACTTTGAGGAGCGTTCCCCCAAAGTCCCACTGTCAAATCGTCAAGTGCATGAGGGCTCTCTCACAAAGATTTTGAGCCCTTCATGAACACTTTCCGTAAGTTTGCATTTCTGCAGACTTTGCCTGAGGGAATTACCCACAATTCTTAGCTTTGTGACATTAAACACAGGGTTACCAGGGGAAGCCCGGAAGCGTTAAAAAAGGGGGAAAAAGAGGACGGCACACAGGTGTTCAGCCTGGCACAATAAATTAACGTACACAAAAACATTTATATTTAGGATTTAAGATGGTACATAAACACATGAAATCAGAGGAATGAAAGCAGTAGACTATCATATCATCATTACACACCTGGTTTATTCATCAACCATTTTTAAAATTTTGACTTTGGCAAAAACAAGTAAATTGAATATTTGACAAGTAGGCTACCTCTCGTCTCGTAAGGCAAGAGCCTGGAAGACGTTCAAATTTGGCTTTAAAAAACGTAAAATAAAAAACCCATAATTGCCATCGTCAAGGTAACATGATATGTCACAAACTGCTGTCCCATTCATATTTATACCATTTCAAGCTCTTGTAGCCTCTCACACTCAACCATTTACCAGGTGACATCAGTCAAGTCCCTGAGGGTTCAGGGCTTAAGGCCTTAGGGGGGACATTGGGATTGGACCCTGGAGATTATTTATGTTTTATCCTGTAAATTTAATCAATTTTCTATTTGGATAAAAGGGGCATTATCAAAGTTATTTTTCCCTGTTATTATTGTCTTATTTGTGTCATCACTATATGGTCAACAAAACCACATTTCATTCATTACATTCAATATGGCATCAACCACACACAACCACACAGCAGAAAGAAGGTGGCTGGTGGTCACGGCCAAAGATAGACCCAGCTTGGTAAAGTGCCCCTCACACTCACACATTGTTCTGTGTCCAGCTGTGCCTTGTTCTTCAGTGGGCTGAGATGACGACAGAACAAGTGAGGGGGTGGAGAGAGAAAGAGAGAGACAGATTCAGATTCAGAGCAGTATCCTCATTCTGTGTTAACATCTCACTGTGATATCAATGTATGCAGCCTGAGGTAAAATGATTTTAATTATGTTAGATTATCCTGTCTTTAACTGCATCCTTTCAATGTGTCTGTCGTGTTTTGTCAGTGCTTACGCTATGCTTAACCCCCCCCCGTCTGTTGTTGAGTGCTGTGGAATGTGTTAGTTGACAGTAGTCAGCCAGGGGGATAACAGTGTAGGGCGTTTTTAAAATGTACAAAAAACATTCTGGGGTCCAAAGGACAGCTGTTAAGACACATGTCAAGTGTTTACTTTCTGTCAGGAGATGTGAAATTTGCAGGAGTGGTTTAAGTGTTTGCTCAGGGATATTTGCACACAGAGCCTTGTAAGCAAAACCTGTCTTCATAAAGATATGCTATTCTGTTCAAAGTCAGCCTCCAGCACTTCGGCTCTCTGTGTACCTCTAACTAAAATGGTAAGTCATAACCAGTTAGTTATAAAACCAGAGAGCTCAGTATGTCTAAATTGATCCCATCTACATGCCTGAGCCAGTACTTTTGTTAATAAGCGATGTTTCAGGTCATTGAGTTTTATTTCTGCCTCTTCCAGGTATTGTGTCCTACTACAGCCTGAATAGAAAACTATCATCCCAAGATGCAGTGGTGCAGGTGGGCCGGCAGTTGGAGGTCACACCTACCAAGACAGGTAGGAGGCGTGTCTATAATATCTCAGACTGAAAGTGAGGGGGGAGCGATGTAGAGGGCAGAGAGAGTGACAGTCTAAAGGGCAGCAGTGCAGAGTAAACGTGTGTTTAAGACTTCAAGAATGTGTCCGATAGACATGGAAACAAGCACAGGATGAAGAAACACAACTTTTGGATGCTGACATTTACTTCCAGGAAAAAGGGAATTTGAATCCTGAGTAGAGTTTGTGAATGAGGTTAAAAATGACAGAAGAGGCAAGCTGTTGGAGTAAAAACTGGATTCAACAGTGAGATTATTCATATATTTAGTGTTTTTTTTATCTGACTGGGACAACTTCACCTGTGGATCACACATATTCAGCTGGAGCCACATGAACTCTTATATACTGCTGGTATAAACCTGATTAGCCCCTTTTTTTCTGACAAGGATGTGACTGCTGTGTCTGTAAATAGTCTGCGTTTTTATTGACACAACTTGGAAGGAACCAGTTCTGTTGCATAGCGGCACAGAGATCTTGGATCTAGTGTTTCAGCCTCAGTGTGTGTGTGTGTGTGTGTGTGTGTGTGTGTGTTTTTTTTTCCTGTGTATATATTCCTCCCTTCACCATGCAGTCTGCAGGGCCGGAAATTGAGGACTCTTTCGACTTTCTTTTCAAAATCATCCTGGTTGGGGACTCGGATGTGGGGAAGACCTGCGTGGTCCAGAGGTTCAAGTCCGGCATATTCATTGAGAAACAGCAAAACACCATCGGGGTCGACTTCACTGTTCGCACCCTGGACATCGATGGCAAGAAAGTGAAGGTAGGCGACTTGCACTCTGCTCTTTTCATGCTTTTAGAAGTTGAGTTTTGCTCAGACACATCCCTGGATCACATCATATGATGCACAATCATTCCCACATACATTAGGGATCACTTCATTTGATCATGGGTATATTTTGATGTGAGATGTGTCTCTTATCTCAAAGTAAATACTCCCTTGGCTTGTTTCAGTTGATCAGTATTTTTTTCCTCTAAAGAGTGGCTGACTGCTTCCTCCAGATGACATCATCTATGTGTTAGCTTTCTGGGTGTGTTAATTTGTTAACTGCATGGATGTTTTGTTATGCTAATGAGTTTTGGGTTCTGTACACCCAAGCACAATGACTCAGAGTTTACAGCATGTCTGAATAACTTCTGAAGCGTGTTTTTAAGCAAAAGAACACACATTTAAGTCACATTGGATTGAGTTTTGTGTTGTCATTGCAGATGCAGGTGTGGGACACAGCAGGACAGGAGCGTTTCCGCACCATAACTCAGAGCTACTACCGCAGTGCCCACGGGGCCATGGTGGCCTATGATATCACACGCCGCACCACGTTTGAATCTGTCACCCACTGGATCAGGGAGGTGGAGCAGTTTGGGGCGGCTAGCGTGGTCCTGATCCTCATTGGTGAGTAGTAGAGTGAGAATAAGTTGGTTTTATATTGGTCAGTAAACCCCAAAACATATTCCTAGACTGTAGGACACAATAGACAAGTGATTCCCAACCTTTTTCGTCTGATAATGTACAACTATTTTGATAATTTATCAACCAAAAACTCCAATCATTCTCTGGTTTCAGCTTTTATATGATTAATAAACTGAATATGTGGGGTGTTGGACTGTTGGTTTGATGGACAATCAGTGGATTAAATGATGTCAATCGACAGAACAATAGACCGTTTTGATAATCAATCGTTTCAAGGGGAACACCACCTAAATTAAGAATTCCAATATGTTATTTCCATGGCCTAGGAAAGTTCAATCAATATTTGTGAACATGAGCTGCTCTCTCTCAAAGCCAGAAACCAGAGAATCAATCTCGTGATGTCATAGAGTATAAAGTCTGGAGCTGCTCCATAGACAATGATTGGCAAACTGATATTGTGGACCCACAAAATGTTTTTTTATTTTTTATACCCAAATGATCTTTATTCTACTGTAGTGTTGTCAGTTGTGAAAAACAAAATGTCCAAAGAACATTTCCCTGGGTGCTCTCAGTGTCATCTAGAACATCTCTCCCCATTTATTGTCTATGGAGCAGCTCCAGACTATGACATCACAAGTTTGAGTTTTAGCGCTCTAGTTTTGGGATATGGGGAGAGAGTTGTTCATGTTTGTTGATATTTTTGGACTGTCTTAGACCATAGGAATAACATGTATGAATTTTTAAAATGGTTGTAATTCCCATCTAAGTAATTTTTCAAGCAAAAATGCTGAACATTATCTGATTGCAGCTTCTTAAATGTGAGGATTTGATACTTTTCTTCGTCATATATGATAGCAAACTTTTGGGGTTTGTACTGTTGGTCGGAGAAAACAAGCAATATCAATACATCACACTGGGATCTGGGTATTTGTGAAAATTTGTGGTAGATTGAGAAATCATTTTCCACAGTTTTCTCTTATTTGATAGACAAAACATTAATAGAGAAAATATCAGATTACAATGATAGAGATTGACAACTTCTTTCACTTCCTGCTCTGTTCAACCTTGCAGGTAATAAGTCAGACCTTCAGGCTCAGAGGCAGGTGTTGTTCGAGGACGCGTGCACTCTGGCGGAAAACAAAGGTGCGCTGGCCGCTCTGGAAACCTCGGCCAAGGAGGCCCAGAACGTGGAGGCGGCCTTCGTCCTCATGGCCCGGGAGCTGCTGGCACGCAACGGCATGACCATCATAGACGAGATTTCTGAAGACTCTCCTCAATTCATGTTGAGTAGCAGCTCCCACCCGGTCCATGGCGCTTCGTCTTCAGATAAAAGGTGTGGCTGCTGAGCGGACTGAAGCAGGGATGATGTGTTGTTTAAGACTTGTTTAGGAGAAACTACATTTCATTGTGCGTTGTGAACGTTTTGTACATATTTTGACATTTAATATTTATACAGTTTGTAGTATCAGTAACACAGGTATAAATGGTGGTTGCTTATCAAACGTTTTTTGTTATATTTTCATCCAAGGATAACTGCTGCTGAATGTGATACAGCGTACAGAATGATTTCACTCGACAAGCAACTTTTTGACTCTTTCGTTCTTTTTAATTGTTCTTTCATTCAGTACGGCTCTTTCAGCACATTACCAAAGTTCCACAGTTTTAAACTACAATTTAAGTCACTTGCAAATCCTTCTTTGTCATATACAAATATATAACACACCAGGACAGTGTGAACATTTCAGTGGTGCTGCAACTTTAGGTACATTTTTCTGCCACAAAAGTTTTCGATTATAAACATTCACATTAACCATTCATAAAATTCTCATTACTTTAACCATTTGACAGAAAAATAGCACCTTTTTCATTTCAGTTGAAACTGTCGTACTTTTCAATTTCACAAAACAATACTAAAGTAAAAGTACCGTGCTCTTGATTGAGAACAAATGAGGTACTAAACTGAAACCTGGCAACTTAATCTCATCAGCATTAGTGGTTATGCATTCAGCCCATTTTAAAAACAAATCAAGCTGAAATATGATAGCAGTAAAAACAAACAGCAGGACTGGTCTAGTTAAGACTCGCGGGGGGGTTGGGGTGTATATTTTGGAAAGGCAAGATGACCCAGTTAGGTAGACGGTTGTGCAAAGAATCAAATCCATCTTTGTCTCTAGACAATACGCTGTGTCACAGATGAACCAGATGATGTGTCTTTATACAGAGCTCATTTCACTTTCTGAATCAATCTGATCCAGTTTAAGGTGTAACTATGTTTGAACTGTCTCTCATCCCTGAACTTACAGATACTAGATAAAAGTCTGAGTGCAGTAAAAAATGCAAGTAACTCAACACGTAGACTTTTTAACAATCCATGAAAAAGAGAACTTGAGTCCTTGACATACAGTAAATAGGTAGTAGTAGGACCATTAGAAACTGTCATGTGTGTTCATTAAACGGAAAAAATACGGCAGCAGTCTGTGAGACATTACCATGCATGACTGACTTAAAATGGGTGTAACTTTCCATTGAGTGTTAAAACTGCATATTGTTGCTTTTTGCAGCTGATTCTATGGCACTTTGAAGTGAAACAGCTACATCTCCCCTGTGATAATCAGGCCATAGATTAGTTAAAAAAACAGATGCTCATAAAGCTTATGCTACCAACAGTTAGAGCTGTTTACTGGACGGCTGTGAGTTTGCGAACCACTCAACCTACTCCAAAGGCCAGCCTTCCTGCTGAAACACCAGCTCCACCGCCTCCTTCACGTCCTCCACCACGAAGGACGGCTGCGTGAGGCTGGGGTCAAAGCGGAAGTCCCTGTGGCCGTGGAAGATGCGCTGCTCCGTGACGGTCTGAGCTGGGTCCGCGGGCAGCTCCTGTTGATCTCTGCTGTACACTCCCGTGCACACCAGGATGGAGCTGCAGCCCTCGGGGAGGTCCTCCTCCGCCCCGTACACGCCTGATGCTCCGCCTAGTTCCGCTGATGTCATTTTTGGGCCGTCATCAACAGTTTCTGGCAAGGGATCTACGCCTCCTCCGCCGCTCTTAGCCTGCATCTGGGCCTTGGTGCGGTGAGAAGCCCGCAGGTAGTGGTTGTAGAGGTTGGCGCCGTATATGTCAGCCATGGGGTTATCGCTTTAAAAGGAGATGGAGTCAGTGACACATTAAAAGGAGCTCTTTCTTCAAATTAAAGTTATTGTGTCACACAAAGGGACAAACAGCACGATTCTTGTGGGTCTAAAGTCAAGAGACGACTGAGTAACTCACCCTATAGCATACAGCGTTTTCACAGGTGTGGTCCAGCCAAGTCTCTCAGCCTGCTGTCTAATCAGCAGCTCGGCGTAGTTATACGTCACCACGCTGGGTTTACCGATCAGAGCCTCGTACTTCAGATCATAGCCGGTGACCTTCTTGTACACGCTCTCTAGGCACACCAGGAACATACCGTGACCAAACCTGTGACACAGGGACATTTAGTATAATATTAACACTTTTAATAATGTTTCAGGGTGTGTATTTTTCACACACACACACACACACACACACACACACACACACACACACACACACACACACACACACACACACACACACACACACAGTACCTGGGATTCTTCGCCTCGGCCATCCACAGCAGGTCCATGTTACAGGCCAAGACCGGGATGTGGGGGTACCGCATCGAACTCCAGGCGCTGTCTGGGTTTCCGTTTGTCAGGAGCACGTCGACGATGAGCTGGAGGTTGGTCTCCCATCTGATTGGCTCGCCAAATAAGATGACAGCTGGAGGAACAAACAGGCGAAGAAGGAAATAACATAAAAGACAGCCATACCTGTGTTCATTACAAATATAAACACTGTGTGTGGAAACATACCGTCTATTGGCGGTAAGCCTTTAGTGGAGGGAATCTGTAAGACATTACACTCAATTGATTAGATGTCTCGCTCATCCGTAACTGAACAAGAACTGGCTTCAATATCGATACTACTTACACTATCTTTGGGCCTTCTGTTGTGATCTACGACATCTAGAAGAGGATATGCCTCCCTGAGCATATCTATTGTAACAACATCCTGAAAGCCCATGCTGAAGGTTGGTGTGTTAAGGTCAAACACAGATTAGTTATGAGCCAATAAAACACATATGAAAGAAACTCTTCTGTCTAACTAAAGAATCACAGATACCACCTACTTGCAATGGGGATTTTTCATTCTATAATTTGTTTCCTTACTATATTTCTTTATAGGTTCAGGTGTCAACCACTAGGTTATTCTGAGATTTGGTGTTGAATTTGAATTAATGACAAACCCCACATGAGAAAAAGGAAAAAAAAACTCACACCAATCTTTAAAAAAAAAGAAAGAAACCTGTGAAAGGGCCTCACGGAGACAGTCAGACATCAAAGGGAACAAAGGGTTCAAAGATTATGTACTGATAACTACGTGGAACATGAACAAAAATACACTGAATAAACAGAACGTGCACACTTTTGAGGTCAACATCCAGAGGGAGTCCCAGATTTAAGACAGGATACTTGTGTGCGACCTCCTCCACAGGACCCTGTCCCGACACCAGCACGCGCATTTTGTGGAACTGGGTGAACATTCGCAAAGGACTGTGGGACAGCATCACCTGGTCTGGAGACACCTGAGAATTAAAGGTTGATGTCAGAGAAGAAGAAAAAAACGCAAGACAAAGCACGCTGAGGACATTTACAAAAAGATATTGAGTGTTCATTCATTTTACCTCCACCTCAAGCAGATGTGACAGAAACTCAGCTTTGGTCTGCCTCATGCAGTTCCCAGCGTTGGTGACGAACACCACAGGCACCTTGTATTTCCCATGGCGGTCCACCAGGCTCTTGAAGCACTGCTTGGCTTCAGGGATCGGCGTCCTGCCCCGAACCAGCACCCCATCAATGTCAAAGAGGAGCCCGAAGGAGCTGGAGCCCTGAGGAGGGAGCTGGGAGCCAGAGAGTGGTGGCATGTGCAGTGTGAAAACATTGGGTTGTTCATTAACTTGCTGTGATACTACATGCTGAGTTCTCGTCATAATCTCGTCACTTCACACACACAGGGAACTGCGTGAGACTTTGTCCTCAGAGTATATAAATTACACACCACCACAGTTTTATTGGAGCAGAGAACTCATTGATGATGATAGTAATATCTGGTGTTGTAAATGTGAGATGTGCTAAACACCACAGTAATCATCATCAGTGTGTGTGCTGTGATTAGCTTTAGCATGGTGTCCAATGTGTTTCTTTCCATTTTAACATTGCAACTGGCAACAAATAAGCACAACAGGTGAAAAGCGCATGTCGTTTTCTTAAAGGTCCCATATTATAAAAAACTGAGATTTTCATGTTTTTTTTTTATTTTGAAGCAGGCTTAAGTCCTATCTAAATACTGTGAAAGTATCGAAACACTCAATCCACAGGGAAATACACACAGCCCGTATTCAGAAACTCTACATTTGAAACGAGCTGTCAGGATTTCTGCCCATGCGTGATGTCACAAATATACAATATTTAGACCCTTTACACAATTTGAAATGTAAACATACTAAATGTGTTCCAGTTTATTTCCTGTTGCAGTGTATGTACACAGGAAGTACACATGGACCCAAGCTGTTGCCTAGCAACACAATTCTGTTGCAATTCCGTCAAACGGAGCGTTTCAGACAGAGGGTAAATTCAGGCATATACAGGCAGACAGTACGAGGGAAATAAAGTGTTTTTTTTTAACATTACAGCATGTAAACATGAGCACGATATGGGACCTTTAACTTTGTCTTCATTCACCTCTATCTTAATGTAAATAAAGTTTGCATGTACTTACATGGCTGTAATTTCGTGGGGTCGAAAGCGAGATGTTGACTTGTTTTGCTGCTCCATGACAGCTGGATTTCAGCAGCTGCCAGGCGGTTTTCAGAGACCTTATTCTCTGCATGTCTGCGGGCACTTTGTGAGTAAAAGCCGGGCGGGTAAACAAGAGACAGTAAAAGCTCAGAGCTGAGCTACTTCTAGCTGAGTTAACGGTAACCGGCTACCTGCGACTGTAGAAATGGGTCATGGTACCAGTGAGAGTGAAATGGGCTCTGCGTTATCTCCTCATGGCTGGTAGATTAATTAGAGTAGCTGCTGCCATTATTCAGTCACGCTACACACCAACCGACAGTCTGCAGCCTCTGGTGGATGCACATGCGCAGAGCCGGTTCTCTACCGGAAACACTATAGATTTGTTTATGATGGGAGTTTATGTAGAAATGAAACCTATAATATATAATAAATATATCTAACCTCTCTTAACTGAAACTTACATTTTCATTTGTATTAGTTAATACTTAATAAAACAATAATAAAATCGATAGTGAAAAAAAGAAAATATATAGTTCATATATACAATAAACTCTTTTTATAAAAACAAATGTTACTACATTTGTGAATATACTTAATTGAATCTGCCTTCATTTCATTTCATTTTTTAATGAATTCATTTATTTACTAATTTTCTCTTTCATTGCCTTTGTCCTTTCTGTTTTATATTTCAAAGCCGGTTATCTACCGGAAACACTGTAGGTTTGTTTATGATGGGAGTTTTTGTAGAAATGAAACCTACTCACTCTCTTAACTGAAACTTAAATTTTAATTTTCAACGTTCTAAACACAATTTAGACTTTCTGTAAGATGTATGGCATTGATGTATGTATATATTTATATTAATATTAATATTTTGAATATCTTTTAATCATGACTTTTTATATTGCTTCCTGTATTGTAATGTATGGAATATATTATTGTTGTTGTTTTTTTTCTTTTTTTCTTATCTGGCCCTTGAGTCTGCAATAAAGATTGAATTGAATGTCATAATACAGTATATTTTCAGTGTAAATACTGAGGTGATATTAATAAATAATAATATAACAACAATAAAATAAAAATAATTTATTAGTTAATACATAAAAAAAACAATAATACAATTGTTGATAAAAAAGAAAATATATAGTTGATAAATACAATAAACTCTTTGTTTTTATAAAAACAAATGTTACTACATTTGTGAACAAGAACGAAGAGGGTCAGGTCTGGGTAACAATAATCATAATACATTAATAACTGCAGTATAATAATATAATATAATAATACAATATATTTATAACCCTAACCCTAATATATATAATATAATATAAATAATTATCCCTTACCATCTTATATTTGCCTGTGTTATTAATGTTGTCATGACACAGTACAGTAGCCCAGCCGGCCGCTGGAGGGCACAACAACTGAAAATAACAACAACAATTTACCACGAAGAAGAAGAAGAGGCTGGACTTCCGGGTTTCAAAAGCTGGATAGCAACGATCACATCAACAACAAGCTGCTCTGACACCAGAGAGTTCAGTGTTTAAAGACTCTGGGTATGTAAAATCTATTAATATGTTAGCTAGAAAACGCTAGAGATACATTTACTTTAGCCATGTTGTTGTATTTATTCATGTGCTTCCTTTATTTTCGCTGAATCTGAAGTTACGTACTGTAAATATATCTCATGAAAGACAGACAGTCTGTTGGAGCATATCTGCTTTGCAACGATAATGGACTTTGTCAATTTGTTTTACTCATGAAGTACAACTTCATTCTGCTACAACTGAGTTGTCTTTTAGCTGAACATGTGTCAGAGTTAAATTGTGTTATACTTATAAGAATAGTAGACTTATTACTTAATAGTAGAAACCCATGGCAACTGAAATATAAAGTGGACACTTTCCTTATAGATATCAATCAGTCAATCAATCAATCAATCAATCAATCAAGCTTTATGTATATAGCACCTTTCAAACAAGTCAAATGCAATTCAAAGTGCTGTACAGACGATTGACAAAAATGTACAATGTTAAAGATGGATTTAGAGACTAATGCACACCAAAACAACCAATATAAAAGTTCATTGAATAAGAGAGCAATAAAAGATGGGTATTTAAGATAATAAAAGATAAATAAAATACAAGGAAAATAAAAATAACAATATAAATAAATAAATACAAAATTATGGAACTACACAAAATAAGCAGATTGTATTAAAATAATTATAAATAAAATAGAATAAAAGAGATAATGATCAACAATATAATGTTGATTAAACAAAATATAGTAAAAATAAACACTATAATGATGATGATAAATAAAATAGGTATAAATAATAAAACCCTAAAATTATAAAACACTACATAAAAGTCAGGCTAAATAGATGGGTTTTTAGTTTCCGTTTAAAAATATCAATATTTATAATATATATATATATATTATATTATATATATTTTAGATAGATAGATATATAGATAGATTATTGATCCCGAGGGAAATTCAAGACAGTGTGTATCACATTTTCCTTTTACATTTTACTAACTTTCTGTTACCTCGGATATCCTAACCCATATCCCAACACCTCTTGAGTATTGGCATGTTTGACAACAGTCTTGGACAGAGGTTTTGCTGTAAATATCTCAGTATTTAGTTAATAATGATTTCTCACAGGTGCTCCCCAAGCTGACATCTCTGTATTTACATGTATATTCCATCTCTTACTCAATTTGCAAAGCTTTATCTGCTGGCCTCTCGTTACAGAGTTGGCCGTAGAAAATCTGTGATTGTTAGACTTGCAACAACAAAACATTTTGCAGAATTGCTGACCGACACTATTTTTATCCACTTTTGTTTTTCAGTGTTGTGGGCTGGGATGGGATCTCCAACAAAAGATGCTACACCACACAGGTAAGACCACATAGTCGACAGGAGCAGAGACATTCTTGTGGTCTCTCTGCAGGAGAAATGTTCCTGTAGCACTGAGAGTGTCCATTGTGAGAAAGATGCTAAAGCTTTTAACTAATCTCCCTGAATGATGCTTAGACTTATTTTCTCAGTCTGGTCCCCCACTGTTAAAGTCCTAAGTCTTATCCCACATGGATTTAGTCTCGCTCCTTAAGTGGGTTTAAATGCCTGGGTAATCATTCATTTAAATTTTTTGCTGTTTCTAAAATTCACTGCAGACATGTACTGATCATGCACAGAATATAATGTTATATGTTAAAATATACCACAGGCCTTATAGTTGAGTCTTAGTAAAGTCTTTCCTTTTCTTTTTTTTTTTTTTTTACCACAGAGGCAACATGCGTACCCCTGGTCGAGAACCTGACTCCCCACTTCCCCCCATCAATGAGCGGCTGGCGTACCTGCGCCCCTCCAGGGAGCTACTGGAGTTCTACAGACAGAAGATCGCCCAGTTTGACGGAGAACATGAGGAGCTGCTGCAGATGCTGGAGAAGTACAAAAGCATCACAGAGGACCAGGTGAGACAAAGCTAGGAGTCGTATGTGATTGCTTTGTATGTGATGCTGCTTTTCAGGTATGATGGAGTATATTCACCTTTTTTTTTTTTTTAACTGATCTTCTCTCCGTCTTGGATATATTATACCTCAGCATAAACTACACTGGGAGGTACGACAGCGTGAGGGAGAGATTGCGGAGCTGCAAAACGCTCTGAGTGACATGCAGGTCTACCTTTTCCAAGAGAGAGAACAGTCTCTTCGGCTGTATGCAGAAAATGACCGACTAAAGATCAGGTGGGTGCACGGTTGATAATGAATCCAGCAGATATTTTAACATGTGATAGCAGGAAAAGCACAGGTGTTATTAATATCATTAATAATTAGGGCTGCTTTCCATTTAGGTGTTCCAGCTCCATGATCCTGCTATTATGCATGTTTGATCACTGACAGGGCTTACTGGGACACTTAAATGTAACATTAATAGTTAGTAGTTATTAGTTCCACCCTGAATATTCCTGTAATTTTGCAACCATAGTAGTTATACCTGTGCTTTTCCTGATATGACAAGTCAAAATGCCTGTTATGTAAAAAAAAAAGGCCTATTAGATGTTAATAGGTTACTGGGCTATATGATTGGCTGCCATTGGACATACTGCTGCATATTATTTCTGATGATTTAAAGCCCTTACAGACTGTGTAGGCATGTACAAACTAAGGGAAAAAAACAGTGTGGGTGTGCAGGGCCTTTAATATTTGTCTCACTCTTCAGTATTGTATTACCATTATTCTTTTTTTCTTTGCACTTCTGTACATACGAGCTATCTAACCTAATTCACTGTTGTACAGAGAGTTGGAGGACAGGAAGAAAATCCAGCACCTTCTTGCCCTGGTGGGTCCCGATGTAGAAGAGATCACATACTTCCATCGGGAACCTCCTCACAAGGTACACTTATTAATTTCATCATAGACCTTTCTCACAGCAGACGTCTTGACCTGTCAAACACAGGTGCCTTAATAAATACTGCATTGGCTGGCACGCCTAAATGGAACAGAGCCATTGTTGATTATTTCCACCTGTATTTTTCCAAAATATCTGCAGTGAAAAAGTTTGACTAGCCATAACATAATTACAATGTCATTTCCTACATTTTCAAACATAATTTTCAGTGAGGGTCATTACTCAATTTTGTTCCATTTACATGTATAAGCAAACTGACGAAGGAATGCTCATCGCTTGTTATTTCTAACAATAACTTGTGCTGTAGGAGGGCATGTAAATTGGCATGTTAAATCTCTATTTACATAAATTGCGATTTTATGTTTTCTGACTTGCTGCTTACTTGACCACATGACTTAGCTATAGCTCTAACAGCGGCTCAAGAAGTCTCCAAACTTTTGCCTGCATATTTGAATGACACAATGACATATAAATACTATACGTTTTTTTCTTCCATTTTGTGGGTTGACAAAAAAAAACAAACATCTATTCCACTGTGATTAAGTCTATGACCGCAAAAAAAGGCAAAGAAAAAAAAATCAGTGTTTTGAAGACAGCTATATGTGATGTGATGACCGTATTTCAGGTCACTGTCAGACAGAAGAATGCTGAATCCTGTTCGGAAGAAAGTCTCAATCTCAGGCCTACAAAGTTGAGACCTGCTGCGACCAGGAAAGGTTTGCAAATGTCTTTTCTACATTTAATTTTATTTAAATTGTGTCAAATGACGTGATGTGAATATGATTATTTGTTGTTTGTTGTGTTCTTTAATCAAGATATCAACACTGTTAACGTGTTTAAGCAAACCTGAATAATGACAGTATCTGATCTGGTAATGTTTTCTGTTTTAGTGAAACTCAAGCACAGTAAGCTTAATTGCTCCAGACAGACTGTGCCATTCTGTTTTTATGTCTGTTTAAGCAGAGAGCAGCAGGAAAACAAAATCAGCAGACGGGGTAAATGGAGAGAGCCTGGAACAATACAAGAACGACAAACAGACGTTGTTACTACAGGTAGGTCTAGGTGTCCACTTTTTGAATGCATATGTTTAACAAGGGACTGAATTTGTTTTCCCCCTTCTCCTGACTCCATGGCTTTGCTAATGAGTGTACCAACCGTAGACTGTATATATACAGTATATTGGAGCCAGAGTCTGCGCAGTAGGTATCAAGGTCCCGCCCACAAATCCGCCCGAGCCAATCACAAGCCCAGCATTGCCGCAGCTTGTTAACATGAGCCACCTAACTGCTACATTAGCACCACGGTAGCTGTTTAGTTTGAAAGACACAACAACTAACCATAATATCTCTATAACTACATTCAGAATCAAACTGACACATGTTCTATTATACAGACTTTACAATCCCCGAGCCTCCGGCTCCGCAACTGCTCCACTCAGAGCAGCTGTCAATCACAGCTGTCAATCATGACGTCTCACCCCCTTTTTATAGCAAATTACTAATTAAAACCAAACTTATCAGAAAAATGAACACTTGAACATTCATCAGTGTGATAAGAACTACCAAAAATGACAGACACCATCTTTGGGAAAATTTTATGTAATGTGTACTTTGACTTTATAGTTTGGCTCATGTCCCATCCTCTAACATGGAAGGGGTGGGATTTATGACTTATACTGCAGCCAGCCACCAGGGGGCGATCGAGATGTTTTGGCTTCACTTTTGTGGAGCTGTCATGTCGTCCATCTTTATATACAGTCTATGACCAAGCTATTATTTTTGTGGCTCATGTTTGAAGGTGGAGGCTCTGCAGGCTCAGATGGAGGAACAGACCCGTCTGGTTAAAGAGCAGGTAGAGTCTCTGCTGGAGGATCGAAGGATTCAAACAGAAGAGGCACAGGCTGAACGGCAGAGAGATCAGGAGCGAGTCACAGTTCTGACTGACAAGTGGGTCTGCGTTCTTAGTCGTTCACAACTACTGTACTACAGCTGACTGTATTTTAGGAATGATGCTCTTTCAATCCTTTTTCACGTTGTGAAAGGTGGATCGTGACTTGTTTTTCTTCTTTCTGGAATCATACTCATCACTTGAAATGTTAATAAGTACAGTCTTCAGCCTCATCTCAATGTATAACTCGCCCTTTCTCTCACATTTGATACCTCAGGCTCCAGCGAACCCAGAACCTGTTGTATGAGAGCACCAGAGATTTCTTACAGCTAAAGTTTGCCACACGGGCTCATGAGAAGGGTTGGATGGTGGAGAAAGACCGGCTGCTGAAGGAGCTGGACTCTTGCCACAACCGTCTGAGGAAGACGGGCCAAACGTGGCAGCCCAGCAGCAGCACAGCCCTGCTCCACACCCGGCCTCAGCCAGAGTCACAGCAGACACACAAGGAGGAGCTAAAAGTAATATAATTTAATATATATTTTTTTTTATCCCAAAAGAAGAACTAAAAACTTAAAAGAAATCGTTCCTGCTAAATTATCCCTTTTGTAAACAAGCTCTTATTGCTTTGAGGTGTTTGTTGGAGTTTTTTAATGTACCTTTTTTTTAAATGAATCATCATCAGGCAATGCAGGAGGATATGAAGCAAGCCCACCGTCTGGCAGAGATGTACAGAGAGCAGTGCATTACGCTGGAGACAGAGCTGTCCCAAATCAGAGAGGAAGGGGATGTGGGCAGGGAATTATTTAAGGTACTATGGTTGGACTATACTCATGCATATATACCTCTGGTTGATTGTTCATATTTTATGGCGATCCCCAAGTTTCTTGTTACTGATGTTTTTCATCGTACCAAATCCGTTTGTGTGCAGGACCGTTCAGACAAAATGGCCAAGCGTCTCCAGCTGATGACTCAGCGATATGAGGCGCTGGAGAAGAGGAGGGCCATGGAGGTGGAGGGCTTCAAGACGGACCTGAAGCACCTCAGACAGAAATTCAAAGATGTCGAAAAACAACTCCTCAAGGTAAAAAGACTTTCTGAATAGTCTACTAATGTCTTGATTTTTATTTGTCTTGATCAGGAGAATATATATTATATTGTGATTTCAACACAACAAGCATGTTTTGAGCTCTTTCAAAGAAAATATGTAATGTGAACAGATCATAAATTATTACCTTTTATTAAAGAAAACAAAATTAGAAATAGTTTCACAATTGTCGCCTCCAGCCTTGCATACCGTTGTTATCATAGTTAACATTTAAACTGTTTAACCTGGTGTATATGTATCTACTGTTTCAGGCTACTCTGAATATTGGACCCAACCAGGACTTAGCCATTCTGCATGAGGTACGCCAGACCAACAGCAGGACAAAGAAGGTTCAGGGTGAGCTGCTGGCGCTGAAGGCTAAGATCTATGGACTGGAAAACGAGCTGAGGTTTAGCTGAGGACTGGACTGTGGTGTCTCCTGTCTGCCTATAGAGGACGACCTATATGAGATTTATCCCATATTTTGTGCTACTGTGCTTATTACTGAAACTTAGAGTGAATGTTATTTCTATTTTGTACTTTTGGACTAATAAATATGTTTTTCTACAATGATTTTAAATGAATGGACACCCACAGTTATTTACAGAAGGAATTCTGCAAACGGGCTTCTTCACAGCAGACGTCTTGAATTGTCATAGCAGGAAAAGCACAGGTGTGATCTGTTCTGTTCAAGTGATACCAAATCCTCCGCCATTGTCTTTTCTGTCAACTCTCTCTTATCCCGTGTGTGATTTCACTTCACTTTCAGTTTGTAGCGTCTGTCGTTCGACTATGTGTTGATAACACAGCGCTGATATGTGAAAATTAACTAAATGGGTTTTATTTCTATAAAAATAAGCAAAATGACAGTGGGGGCGGTGGGCAAGTTATGTAATCGGTGTATGCCTGAACACTGTGTAATACTGTGTAACACTGTGTCACACCGGTTACACCGATTACCGCAGCAAGCCTAGTCTGAAGACTACAAATTTGAAAAGGTTTGAAATTTTGAAAATTTTTTAGTTAACCAAATATACAAAACATACAGAACACAAACTCACATAAACATGGCTATCCCTATCCCACCCACATACAAACTGAAAAAGAACCATACTCAAAAGGAGTAGGCTGGTCAACTATCAATTAAATTAAAAAGGAGATAGAAAAAACAAATTAAATACACAGATAAAGAAATCATAAATAACGAGATGCCGTGTTCTGACTTATTCAGATGACTAATGATGTATCAAGTCTGATAATTTTGTTATATCAAATCCGATATAGGTGTTGGTAAAGAGTATAATTTATAATTTAAGAGGAAAACTGAATTTTAAAAAGCATTGTGTTTGTACAACAAAGAAGAGTATGTGTATTTCAGTCTGTGGTGTGGATTTGTGTAATGTAGGTTGAAGCAGAGCACAAATATAAATCAATTTAAAAAGCTATACAAAAAAAGATATTTTTGGGAGGTATATGGTTGAGGAAGAGTTGTGATAAGGGTTGGTTTATATCTACTTTTTTAACTCTGGATGGATTTGTGGATTGTAAATAAACTTGGGATGCTGTTCATATATTTAATTTGAGCTGTAAATACATCTGGGATAGTTTATATATTATATTATATTATATTATCATTCTATCATTCTATGATATATGAGTTATTAGAGGAGAAGTGAGAAAGGGGTATAGGGAAATATAAGTTTTACTTCTACCTACTCCTTTTTGGACACTATTACTCTTGTTTGTTATTACTTTGTATCTGTTTTTATTTATTTTTATGTTCGAAATAATGTCTTTCATTCAATCATTCATTCCCTAATAAGCAAATTTGCGGATCCAATGGGAAGGTAAATCCTGTAAGTCTTGTCATAATGTCAGAGAAGTCCTGCAAAAAAAGATATTAAGTTCTGTACATGACCAGGTGCAATAATGCAAAAATGAGCCCTCCTCCTCTGTACCACATCTAAAACATATATATGATATCTCAGGTCTATATTTATGCAATCTCTGTGGTGTGAAATACAGTTGGTGAAGAAAGTTTACTCTGAAAATCTTAACCGGAAGCTATAATTGTACTAGGACTAGCTTGACGTGCTGACGTCAGTCTAGTCAACCTGAGATCTCACGTCGGTGCGTCTGCTACTATTCTATCTCAGCGATGGAGCGAAAAGTTGCTCGGGAATTCAGGCACAAGGTAAGAAACAAACATTGTTTTCTTCGGATATTGATTTGAATTTCTATTAAATAGCCTTTAAAAAGCTTTTTTTTTTTTTTTTTTATCCCTACCTGGTTGTGTCACCTACCTGTCTCAGGTGTCTCTTTCAGTGACATAACAGTTAACAGTTAGTTAGGCCTCATGATAAAGAAACAGTTAGCTAAAATCACTTAAAATGTCATTTAAGAGTAAATCAAAAAGCAAGTTTATATAAGTTTAACACAAATTAGAAGTTGTATGGCAGTTGTAGGCTAACTTCTGGGTTAAAGTCTAATGTAACATATCATAACTAGTGCAGCCTATATATCTTGTCCTAATTGTTTATTATCACTATTATGTAGTCATATTATTTCTTTATATTAATCTTGTCTCAAGGTGGAGGCTTCAGATAAGCCCAGTGGATTTTTTGCCTCTTCCTGCACTGTATATTATTTATTTATGTTTTTGTTATATTGTATAGTCTTGAATTGATTGTGCAAAACAAATAAGCCTATCACTAACTATAGCTAAAACTGTAATAGATGAGTTTTCATTCAACTGAAATAACTTATTTTCTTGGATTGTCTAGGATGAAATTAATTTCATAGTGTTTTTGGTCTTAAAGTTCCCACAACTGTTCTGTTAGATGGTGTTTTATGAGCATAATTTGGACTATGTATAAAGTCTGTTCTAATAGAGGACTTCCTTTCTGTATCTGTTCCATGACTGCTCTGGCTCAGGTAAACAACATACAGCTGAGGTCCAGGGTTAAATAATTTGGTATGTAGCTTCATAAATTAAGCACAACTTATACTATGTTTGTGGTTGGTGTTGGCACATAACAGCCTGAATAGGTAACTATGAGTAAAACAATAAGAGTGGAGGGGAACATGATATGTTCAGGGTGTTTCAGCCCACAGAGCATGTAGGGATCATCACACAGCCATCTGTGCTGCATGGAGACAGGCAGGCAGGCAGTGTCACATATTACTGGCTCCTCTCAAAGGGCATCTTAGCATAAGATAATGTAGACCGTGTCCGAGATGAGCAGCTGAGCGGAAGAGATGGGACAATTTACGGGTTTAATTAGAGGCTGAGGGGCCAACAGGGCACAATCAGGCTTTTGTTTCTTTTTGGGACATTATCATAGTCACTGTGTCTCTGTATGGTTTGAGTGTGTGCGTAGTTTCACTGAACATTCACAGAAGAATTGCATTATTATCTGTTTTGTCAATTTATATCAGGTGTTTTTTGTTCTATGGGGGTTTATTGTATGTGCTGCAATCTATGTACAAAGTTATATATTTTGTTCTGTGAAAACAATCTGAACCTCTAAACTAAACCGTGCACTTTTAAAATGGCTATCTGGCTGACCAATGATCTCTTACCTTATTGGTTTATGGTGCCAAAGTCTGCATGCAGTTCAGGCTGCGGGAGTGGCTGACTATGCCTCACTAGAGACATTTATAACAGCCATAAAGACCACGTCACACACACACACACACCCACAGCGACCTCACAGCAGAGTCCATGTAGTGCAGTCTTACATTTATGATAACTATAGTGAATCATAGACAATCTACCAATGCGTTAATCCCTACATAATATGGTACAGAAGTGTCTGAATGTGCATGTTAATATGAGTTTTTGCTCTCTATAAGACTTGAGTATCCACTGCTTTAGATGAGGTGTGTGTGTGTGTGTGTGTGTGTGTGTGTGTGTGTGTGTGTGAATGTTGGGTGTGAATGTTCACCTCTGTTTTGTGTCTGAGATGTAAGATGACACTGCTGACCTTCCTACTGCAGCCTCTCTTCAGCTGTACTGCCATTATTCCCTCCCGGTGGTGTGATGGTTAGGGTAGGGTTGTTCATTATACCTGCTTTAGTCCAAGGAGCCTCATCATCCACAAAGCCTACTTTGAACTACCACTCTGATAAAAAAAAAAGCAACTCAGGTTGGATTTGAAGCGTGCAGCTTTTAGTTTGGGACAGATTTAGTCAGACGAAGAGTGAAATGTGTTATATCAGTGATTGGCCGAAGCGTTTCCTCAAAACCATTCTGCTGCAGCTGAGCCGCCATCAGGTTTGTATGATTCCTAAACACACACACGGGCACACACTGATGGCTCACCCCCCTGTGGTGTTGACAGGACCACAGGAGAGAGGTACAGTGTGTGCTCGTTGCCTGACATCTCCTCTGATTCAGCAGTGAGACGAAGGATGACACCAGATGTTTGTCCTTTCTTGCAGGTGGAGTTGCTGATTGAAAATGAAGCAGAGAAGGATTACCTGTATGATGTCCTCCGCATGTATCACCAGTGAGTACCATCTGTCACTGCTCACTGTGGTTTTAGTGTGCGTGTGTCTGTGAGAAAGTTGCATTTTTGTTTTGTCTCTGTCATGCATGCACCTGCATATTCACACCTCTATGTTCCTATATCAATAAAATGTTGATGGTTATTGAATAGGTTGTCTCCTTAAATAACTACACTTTGAACCAGAACTGATAAAGTGCTATTAGTGAAGCCCATGTGTTTCAATATGTGGTATTTAGCATATAGAAATATAAAAAAAAAGACAGTAGATAAATGGCTACTTTTGCTCTCATTTGCTGCAATGTCTTCTTGGTCCATGTTAGCTGCAGGTGAAATGATGCCTTTTAACTTCTACTAACACCTCACCAACTTTTAAAATGTTCATGATTAGTTTCCAAAAGCTCTTTATCTTTTCACACCCATTTCTGATTCACACAGACCTCCAGTTGAAACTGTGTGCTCCGTCAGGGTTTCTGATAACAGACTGGTCTCAGAGGGTCTAGGTCGGGGGGGCTGCAAGTCTAGGTTTCAATTAATCTTTGTACAAAGCCAGAGCTCTGTGGTTCCACCGGTTAAGCCTCTGATCAGTTTCCACTGTGCTCCGACAAGCCTGGCCAGTTATCCACAAAAGCTCTTTTTATGTCCATCCTCCAAACAGGGCTGAAAGACACTTGTTAATAATTTAAAGAGGAGGCCAGGTGGACAGATTTTACACAGTAGCTTTTAATTTGCTGCTTTAATTGCTGTTCTAGTTGCCTTTTGACTTCCTTATGAATTGTGAAAGAAAGATGATTGGTTTGTTTTTTTCCATCAGCATTTAGATATTATAGTTATATACTTTACTGTAGTTTAAAATTTAATATTAAAGGGGAACTCCAGCAATTTGACACATCAAAGTCTGTTTACAGGTCTTGGGGAGGACTACTGTATATGTGAAAAAAAGTTGTATAAAGCCTTTTGTGGCTCCACAGGAAGCTGTGGGAAGTCTGATAAATTGCCTCAACAAATGATGTTACTTGAGTCAGCATTGGTTGGGTCTGAAGTGGGGATGTCACGGTGAGGACATTTTCCCACCGGTTAATATACTTGTGACAATACCGATGTTACCGATTACACCGGACATTTTACAAGAAAAGATGATGCTCAATATCTATTGAGTGCTTACTTTGATCTTCTGGTCGAACTTTCCCTGCGGGGTTGCAGGTTTCCAACCGGCGCTGCTGCGACCTGCACACCGGCTGTGACCGCTCCGTCCTCCTCACAGCGATTGCCTCATTAACGTTATGATTCCCTTATAGCATTGGGTTTAAATCCGAAATATTGCCAAACAAGCGCTTTTGCTTTTCACTTTGACACCAAATCCTCCGCCATCGTCTTGTCTGTCAACTCTCTCTTATCCCGTGTGTGATTTCACTTCACTTTCAGTTTGTAGAAAAAGTGAAATATTTGGGGGTGTGGAGTTAGAAAGAAGTCACCAGACCTCAGGAGCAGTTGAGTTGTATTGTGGGTAATGTAGGCACCAGGTTTTGACAAGGAAGAAGAATGTGTGGGATAAAAAGACAATACGTCTGGTTCTGTTGCATCAATTTTGACACACACACAAAAAAAAAATGCCCATCATAAGTCCGACAATGTTATAGGAGTGCAATGCTTAATCAGTGGAGTGCTCTGATAAGATCTTCTGAAGGTCATCATTATTACTTGTACTTTAGACTACAGTTAATATCACATTCAGTATCTCTAAATCTGACCAGTCGGTATCATAAAGCCTGGCTATGTGCACACTATAAACAATGCAAGTTTTGACTTTTTCCTCCAGAATTACATTCTCGTCAGGGTAGAAAAGCCTTTTAAACAGCACCTTTGGGAACCTAAAACTCTATAGTGTTGTGCTCTTGTGTTGGGGATTAGAATTAATTTACAGAAAAACATTATCAGATAGTAATAAACAAATGAATAAAACGAGCAAAGAAAATTTCCAGTGTTGTTACATCGGATTTCACCATATTGTCAGGTTTTTGTCCACCCATTGTTCAATTCATTCTCAATTCTGTTTTAATGTAGCAGATGTACATCATACTGGCATTTATTGGCAGATACCAAAACATTTTCATTTCCTTATTCTTGTTTTAGTAAACTGCAGTACAAGCTATATTTCTACTACAAACCCTATATCTTGTACTTTGTAGAGAGTCACTTGGACTTGACCAGGGGACCTTATATTGTATAGTATCTTCCCATAAGGTAAAGTCATTGTATATAAAAAAAACAAAACATACAAAACATTACAACATAGTTGTGCTCCTCTCCTCTTTCAGGTCGATGGATTTGACAGTGTTGGTGGGGGACCTGAAGCTGGTCATCAACGAACCGAAGCGCTTGCCCTTGTTTGATGCCATCCGACCTCTCATCCCACTCAAACACCAAGTGGAGTACGACCTGCTCACCCCAAAGAGGTCACGGTGAGTACAGCATAGACTCATGTCCTGGTACTGCTGTATATCTGGTCTGTATCACATACGTATGTACCTACCTAATGTAAACACCCTACAAAGGTGATTTTATACCATAATATCCCTGAGCATCCCCACGCTCTCTGTAGTCTCCTGGCTTCCATACTGAAACCATCCTCCTTCTCCCTTTCTAAATGTTACCTGGCTCATACATCCTGTTATATATCTTCCTCTCTCTCTCTCTCTCTCCTGATTGCGCAGGAAGCTGAAAGAGGTGCGTTTGGATCGGACACACCGTGATGGACTGGGTCTGAGTGTCCGAGGAGGGCTGGAGTTTGGCAGCGGTCTCTATATATCACAGATTGTCAAAGACGGTCAGGCCGGGAATGTCGGCCTTCAGGTATATTTGTATGATTTAACTGTGATGTTTACGTTGTTGTTGTTTTTTTCATTTCCTTTTATATTGCTGTGTATGTTTATACTCCTAAAACACGAAATGCTGATTTCTATTATTTTTTAATTTTTTTAATTTAACCTCTATTTAGTTAAAGTATCAAATAAAGAGCTATTTGTATGTAGAATAATTATTTTGCCATGATAGTTGATAGATGATATTTATTAATGTGAAGGCAAGGGACCCAATGTTGTGTCTGTTGAGTGGGTCAAATTCATTTTCTATGGCCATGTGTCTCATATGTCAGTCATAATGCAATAATCCACTAGGTGGGGTAAAGCACCATGTTTTTAAACTCTCACAGAGCTTGCATGTCTGTCACTGATGGTCCAGTTTCACCCAGATGGACATTAAATACAATTAACAACTTCTATCATGATAGAAAAAGTTAATGTCCTGTTTAGTATGTATTAATACAGATACAGACACTGTGAGTTATTGTGTATTATGACAGACGTGCAATACACTTTGTAACTACATCCAAGGTGAGGATAGTCTCCTGTCTGATATCTGGATAAAACACATAGAGACACAGTCAATGTAAAACATGGCAGCATTACTGCTGGTACTTATGGAAATGCTAGGGGAAAAATAATTACTTTTATTAAAATGATTCTACATTCAAAGGAATATTGTAGTACAATGCATTATTACCTGCTAAAAGACATATCGAGTAGGTTATCTTAAAATGTATTTCCTTAGTTATTATTCATTTTATTTATACAGATGAACATTGCTACATATAGATAAGCAATGCAATAGATGTACTGTATGTAGGGCGTGTAGCTGAGGCTAATTTGCAACCCCCATCCGTGGTCAGGCTTTTAAATCTAGTTTAAAACAGCCAAACAAATGAATTGATAAAACTGAACAGATCAAATCGACATGTGTATATAATGCATATGTCTATTTCTGTGTGTGTGTGTGTATTGTACATGACAGGAGACATTGGCATATACCTGTGATAGCTAAGCTCAGTTATTTAAACGGCTAAAACATCTAAATGTAAATAGATGACACAGATCAGATCAATAAGTCATTTTGTATATTCAACAGACAGAGATGTAATTTGTTGGTGTAGCAATTACTCCATCTCTCGATGGTGTGTATGTGTGCTTGACATATTGAAAGTGAAGGTGTCATCCATAACATCCCATCCTGTCTTGACTCACAGGTTGGTGATGAGATTGTGCGCATCAATGGATACTCCATCTCCTCCTGTATCCACGAGGAGGTCATCAGTCTCATCAAGACCAAGAAGATTGTGTCACTCAAAGTCAGGCGTACGTCATACAAACACAAACTCGTTTTCCAGTAGTATGATTGATGTGCATCAAAATTAATATTGTTTATCATTAATGGCATCATTCCTTTGATTTTATTTGTTGTTTTTCCATATATGCAGATGTGGGGATGATCCCAGTGAAAAGGTAAGATAATTGACATGGTAATATAGTTTCTATCTGCTGATTGAATGTTGAAATGGAGAGTTAATGTGCTGAGATTACATTGAAGTGCATAGATCTCTGCATTCTCATTCGCTTCCTTTCATTTCTCCAGCTCATCAGATGAACCCCTCAAGTGGCAGTTTGTCGACCAGTTTGTGTCTGAGTCAGGGGTAGGACGCAGATTTAGTTTTTGCTTCAAGTTGGGTTCAGTTCCAAACGTTGCATCACATCAGCAGACAGCTTATGAACTTTCTGTAACTACCACAGGAGAAAAAAAGCAGCATTGCAGGCTTGGCGTCCATCGGAGGCAAAGAAATCAAGGAGAAGAAGGTTTTCCTCAGCCTCGTGGGTACCAAGGGTATGGGCATCAGCATCTCCAGTGGTCCAACCCAGAAACCTGGTATTTACATCAGTAACGTCAAGCCAGGCTCCCTGTCTGCAGAAGTTGGACTTGAGGTGCTCAAAATGACCAGAACACGTCTATGAAAGTGTGACACTCGTATACTCATGTACTGCTGTAAACTACATCTATGTCTTATCCCAAAATGTAGATTGGAGACCAGATTGTGGAGGTGAACGGGGTGGATTTCACCAATGCAGACCACAAAGAGGTGAATTTTAAATTAATTGTCCACTTGTAATAATGGCAGCTGGAGTCTAAAGTCATTTTTATTTTAACATAGATTTACAATTTTACACATTTTGTCCTTTTTATCCAAAGCACCCACAGCGCCATTTGTTTTAACTGTGCCACTGGCAGTGTTTGTTCTACGCTCAGCTCACTGAGCTGCAGATCCACCGCCAAATTAGCGTTTAACCAGCCAAAATGGTTTTGCAATAGAAAAGAAATCCCTCATGGACTGTTGTTTTTCTTTTGCCAAAGTGTCTGATGGAGAAAACAAAGCCTGCAGTATTTACCAGGATTTGGTTGTAATATGACACCCTGATAAATACACATAACACATACGTCACACAGGCATGGCTCTTGTCTTTCTAAGAGACTGTTGTTGTTTTTCCCTTTATTTTATTCATAAAATGTATCTTTGAAAATAATACATTATTTGAAGTTTTCTGTTATCACGTTCCCAGGCTGTGAGAGTCCTGAAGAGCAGCAGGAGTCTGACGATTACTGTTCTGACCGGAGCTGTAAGTACACTCTAGCTGCATTATGTTTAATGAAAAATAATAATACATTACAGATAATACTATAATCAATACTACATTGTCTTTTGCAGCTCAACTCATAATTCTTGTGTTTTTTTGTCATACAACTCTTGTGAATATTGTTGAATTCACTCAAAGACACAACATAAAGCATCACTGAGTTTAAGATACAGTACATATGATCACATCTGTATATGAGACACTCAACCCTTTACAATTAATAATCCTAGATAAAGTGACACATTTGTTTCAACATGTAGAGTATTTACATTTAAAGGGATTCCCAAAGATATCCAAGTTTCTTGGAGATAAAATGACTCTAATAAGTCAAGAAGAAATGCATAGTAAAGTTAAGTTACAATCATGACATAGTGGTGATAGGCAAACAAAATGGAGTATATAAAATGCCTTGAATTGTTGTGTATATTGTAATTGGGATCACATAAGGATATGTAGATAAGGAAATACCTGGTAATTACATTTGGATCTACTTATGAGGTAATCTCTCTCAGAAGGTAAAACAGTGAAGGGATTTATCTGTTATGGATGTGGGAACACAAACCCTTTGCATTCCGGCATCGCACAGATTAATGTGTGTTTTGATTTGGAGACACACATCACATCACCGAGCCTGTGCCTGCAGGAGCAACACTTATCATCCATCAGTCACTCAGCAGGTTGTTTGCTCTCAGGACTCAGTGATGGCGACTGTGTAACCGAGACAAGCAGTCCCCTCTTATTTACGGTTTTCCTTGATGCCTGTCTGATGCATTTATTTATTGGCATCTACTTAACCAGGGAGCCCTGCAACAGAACATATTTGGGACTATATACAGTGCAGTATTTCTTTTCTAGTATGTATTTTAGATATTTTTGTACCTGCATCTATATAGTAATTATGTACTAATTATAGAAATTGCTCACCCACTATAGATCAATGATTCTTAGGTTGCGAATGAGGCTTCAAAGAGGTGACAAAAACAGACATGTCTCCTCTCTCCCTGGTCGGGGACAGAGACTGTTTTGGGCTTGCCTGTTGGTCTCCAGAGCCCAAAAAAGTTTTTGGACCCCTGCTGTACACAAGGTCTTTCCCTGATTGTCGCCTCTGGCTGCTGTCACCCTCTCAGGGCAGAGATCTGTTCATGACAGATGAGGAGCGTCTGGCAGTGGAGGCCCGCAGGGAGCTTGACAGGCAGGAGCTGATGCACCAGAAGAGGGTGGCACTGGAGACCAACAAAATCATTAAAGAGCAGCAGGAGAAGGAGAAGCAGTGAGTGAACAGCACAAAACTTTCCTCTTCTTGAAATCTATCCTTCTTTTTCTGACCGTCCATATGTCTGTCTTTCCATCCCATTCTCATGAACGTGATATCTCAGGAACGTTTGCAGGGAATTTCTTCAAATTTGATTTAAGGATGACCTGATTAGATTTTGGTGGTAAAAAGGTAAAGTCACAAAACACATTTTTGGCCATAACTCAAGACATTCATAAGATAATTTTGAAGATTTCACACAAATGTCTGATAAAATGATTAAGTGATGACATTTTGGACAGACATCCAAGCTGTTCTTGTTGTATGGCAGAAGAATGACAGTTGAAGTAGGCTCCATGGCAGTGTACTAATTCAGTTTTAAAAGTTATTGTCACACAATCCTAAATCATAGCATAGCACCATATTTATTTCAATGACATCATTGATGTATACACACAAGGTTTAACCCAATATGAAATGATATTGATTTGATGACGGAAATAGAATTTCTATTTAAAACTAATGAGCGTCTGGTATGGATATCCCTCGTTCTTAAACACGCACACACACACACACACACACACACACACACACACACACACACACACACACACACACACACAATTAATGCTCTACCTCTCCAAAGAAGCTCTGCAAGTTAAGTAGCTTCAACTCTGGCTGCCCAACAAATTACTAAATCCTCACCCTGAAATTGAGAACACTAACTGATAAAAAATTGCTTTACTGACTAGAAGCAAGTGTTTGTTCTCGGAAATTGGCTGACATTTTGATACAGCTCAACACAAAAATCCACTTTCAGCTGCAAGACTCATTTTGTCTAATTAACTTGGCGAATAGCAAGTCATCACCTAACAGCAAAGGCTTTGACTGGCATTACTTTGATGTTTTACAGAAATCCTTCTGTGCATTTTAGAGGCAGTCTCCAACCTGTTTGGTCAGTCAGTGCCATATTCTGGATTTACAATAGCCTAGTTCTTTCCTTTACCTTTGTAGATCAAACCTTTCCTGTCAACCCCAAATTCAAAAGCCTCAAATGCATCCAGGTCATTGCATGACCTCCTTACACCACAACACAGCAGAGAAACTACTCTAGTACTCTACATGTGTGAAGATAATTTCCCTGTGAACTAGGCATATGTTTCACGAACATACATATATTTGGTGTGAAGAAAGTAAACAGGATTTACATTGATTTTTCCATCTAACTGAGGACCTTATATTGTTGTGTTGTTACATCACTATAGATTTATGTTCACAGGCGTTTGTAAATTCAGATGACACACTCAGTTTTCTCATTGCTTTGATGCCAGCAATGTCTGAGGATGAATAATGGGATTGCATATAACATGTTGCAGGGCTGACACTCTCAATTGCAGCCATAAACTGGATATTTATAGCCCTGTGCTATCGCATGTTGAGTGGACAGAGATTCATTTTGTATATTTATCATGTGTTTAACAGGAGAAAGATGGAGATCTCTCAGAAAGCTGCAGAGGAAGAGGAGCGCTATAAAAAGGAGATGGAGAAGTATACAACTAATATTGTGTTTTTAAAGAGGACTTATTATGCTTTTGTGCTTTACCCCTTTCCTTTAGTGTGTTATATAGTTTGTTTGTGCATGTAAAAGGTCTGCAAAGTTACAAAGCCCAAAGTCCACACCAAAGGGAGATACTCTCCCCTACAGAAACACTGCTCCTGAACTGCCTGAAACACCTCGCTTGAAGTCTCGCTTTTTCTTCCGTAACGTGGTGATGTCACCAAGTAACACATTTGCATAATATCAGAAAAAAGGGGGTGAAAAGGGGTGCTGCAGCACAGCCTGTATGAGAAAAGTAAAGTGTTTTTTGAACATTAAAGCATGTAAACATGTTCTAGTAGAAACCCAAAATACAAGTATTCACCTGCAAATAAGCATAATAGGTCTTCTCTTTAATGCCCATAAAGTGCCAATTCAGTATTGTTTTGGCATGTATAAAATATCTTACATCTCTCATGTGTTTTGTCGTTCTCTGTAGGATTGAGGCGGTGGAGAAGAAGCACAGCAGAGAGTGGGAGGAGGACTGGGGAGCCAAAGATAGGCCCAAGAGTCCTAAGAGCCCCCGCACCCCAAAGAGCCCATCACCCGCCGCACCTGACACAAAAAACACCAAGGCCAAGAGTTCTCGTAAGGACACCTGAAAGCGTCTTCGTCTTGAAATGCATGAATCCTCTATTTACTCCTGAACCTACATATTTACTTTTCCTCTGAAACTATAGAGTTGTAGAAGTTACTCTTGCCTGGGTTTCACCTCATCTCTCCTCCTCTCTTCCGCACGCTCTCTGTGTCTCTTCCTGTCACTTCTGTGTGCTGTGCTGTTTTTTATGGCCTCTTCTCTAAGCTGATGAAGCCAGCTCCCTCACAGAGGAAGACAAGGAGGAAGAACAGGATAGACAAGTGAGTCTGGCGCCTCAGCTGCCATTGTCACAGCTGTTGTCGGAGGATGTTCGTGCAAACTGGCATACACACAGACTGGTGCTAGATTTCCTTTGACAACCAAAATGTAACCATTAGAGAGCGGGTTTTCAGTATCATTTCAATCAGTTGCATTTTTTTTGCAAGATCCTGCTGAAAATTAATGATACACAACCAAAATCCAGCTATTGAAAGCTGTCTGTTTTGCATCACTAAAACGCAGTTAGCATCTTTGGTTTTCAATGTAGTTATTCAGAGTGCCTGAATGGAGCAGGCTTGATCTTTTTCTCTAATTTTTCTCTTTGAGTGCTGTGTCGTGGTTCTTTAGTGTGATGTTTTATCTGTTTTTTTTAAATAGATGCACTGCTTGGAGTTTGCTGAGACTGTGTTAGACATTGGATCTTATTTAACAAACTTGTGAGAGTCACCTGTGTTCATCTTCGTCCTCAGCATTTGGCTGGTTTTATCGATATGAGGGAAAACTGCCGTCACTCCGCAAGGTACTGTCAGCTGCCTGAGTACAGTGTGGTGTAAGAGTGGCTACAAAGGAAAGATAACCTTATGTCATCATGACAAAGTGGCTGTTACATATTCAAGATTAGAGCTTTTGTTCTTAGAAATATTTATAAAACTTCCTGTTGTTTGCTGGGCTTTTATCCATCACATACAGCGTGGTGTCGCTAGCTAGTTCTGCATGTCATGCCGTGTGGTTTGGAGTGGCAGATTTGTCTGTCCCTTGCTTTTATTATTTTGACTAACTGATGATACATCAGAAAGGAGAAAAGAAGAAGAAAAAGAAGAAAGTGTCCAACACGGACACACTGCAGGAGCAGAGAAAGAACAAGAAGGAGATGGAGTTTGAGCTGAAACTCGCCAAGGAGAAGGAAGAGATGCATGAACGAGAGAAGCAACTGAAGATCAATCGGCTTGTTCAGGAGGTACGAAAAGAGGGGAGTGGACTTGTTCTTAAATACTGAACCAAGTGACAATGTGGATCCAACCATTTGATATTTATAATGTACTTTATGGCAGCGTTAACTTTCAGGGTGTCAAGCTGAGCATGTGAATGTGTGTAAAGGGCTAATTCCTTTTGTCTGACGCTGCCCGGCTCTGCCTCTGTGCCAGGTCTCAGAGACGGAGAGGGAAGACCTCGAGGAGTCGGAGAAAGTGCAACACTGGGTAGAGCGTCTTTGTCAGACTCGGTTGGAGCAGATATCCTGTGTGGAGACTGAATCCCCAGAGGTACAGAGTGAGACCTCCTCTGTCCAAACCTCTCTGCACTCAGAGCTATGTTATAAGCCATTTTTTTACTGTTGCAAGGAGATGGATAAGGCTCTAATACAGTAGCGTAGCATTGATGATAATAGCATTAAGGCAACTCCTTCCCGCCATTTTTAGTTGGTGACAGATCAGAAAGCATTTCTTCCCAGCCATTAGAATTCAGCAAGATGGGGTGTACACCACTATGAATGCCATTTTGTTACTTTTTCACTTCAAATGTTAAGTTGCATGATTTATATGATGCATGTGGTGAGTGTGTTTAGTTTCATTTGCTCATACCACTAAAAATAACTTATTTTCAGCAAGAGAAATTGGTAGGAAAGTACAGGAGATGTGTAAAATTATGAATTTTTGAATATGAATTGTGAAATACCACAAATAGACAAAAAATACCCATGCTCCCATTATCCCATTCCCATTCTTATTCATGGGCATGACAGTGTTTTGGCACAAATGATCTTCTTCAGGTAGCCGCAGACCATTTGTCATAAAGCGACAACATGTCCATGTAGAATAAAAGACCAACAAGGAATGAGATGATAATCTGCAGGAAATAATTTATGGATTGCCTCCTGAATTGTTTAAAAGGTCAACAGAAGAATTGACACAAGATGAAACAAATCATTTTTCATGTCATTGTGACTTTAAGCTCTCCCCGCCGCGCTCTCCTGCTTTGGCGCCCAAGGTGAAGCGTTTCGCTGGCGGCCTCCACCTGGCCACCACTGATCTGGATGACATTAACCTGGATGAAGTGGATCAGAGCCTGAGGGGTCCTCTGAAGAGACTGGCCCCCACCCAGCCCAGCACTAGCCAGCCTCCACCTCCTTTGCCTCTTCCTCCACCCTTGCCCAAGCTGAACCCCACAATACCCAACTACTCCCCTCCCCCCTCTCGAGCGCCCCCTCAGCGGCGGCCACCTTCACCGCCCGGCACTAGAAAACCTCCCTCTGCCCCGTCTACCTTGACCAACAAGGGGCGCAGGCCTCACCCTCAGCCTCCCCAACCCCAACCACCTCACCCACCTTCCTCCCACTATCCTCCTCCGCCTCAGTCGTCGTGGCCTCCATCCTCCCCTCAGCCTGCTCCGCGTCCTCCTCCGCCACCACCCCCTCCTCCACCACCTCCTCCGCCTCCCCCTCCGCCTCCACCCCCACAACACTCAGGAGACCGAGTAGGAGCCCTCAGCGGCTACCGCCAGCATCAGCACCATCACCTCCAACACCCTCCCAGTCCACCAGAGCACAGGAGCGAGTGGGAGACAGGCGGCTACCTGCCAAGAGGAGGGCTTTACTCGTCCAACGCCAGTGAAATGTCCTACCCCTCTAGTCCAAAGGTTAGAGAGATGATGTGTTGGATTGGCTTTTCCTCTTTGTATTATTGCTTTGTTGAACTGATAGATGGCACAATTATTTTTTTCCATCTATAAAACGTTGCATCAGCAGTTTAAAGAAATATGTAGAGCATGTTCATGCTCTGTGCATTTATGTGCATGTTCTGTTTTATGTATTAATATGTTTTATGCATGAAGAGAGAGCGATACACAGTATTAGCATGATTGACCTGTGCAGTCATTGATTTCCAATTTACTGCTCGCTGAAGGAATGGCATGCAGAGATGCAGTTACTTGTTATTGATGTGTGCTTTGCCTTGTAGCTGTGTGGATTGTTACACTGAGTGGAGTGTTGCATTGTGTGGGGTGCTGATGAAAGCAGCATGTTGATTGCTCATGAGAGGAGCTGATTTTTTAAGAAGAATGCGTGTGCTCGCGTTTGTTTGAACATTTGCATTTCATCCAATGGGTTCTGCATTGAATGCCTTTGAAACCTCATGTCATGCTTTGATATCTGAGGAGATGGGAGTGAGTCTGGGTGATATTGGGTGATATTCCTGCAGTGCTCTCTGCTCTGTATGTGCCAGGGGGCTGAAAGATTCATTTTATTTCACTGTGGTTCAGGTAATGAGAAATACCTCCCATGCCAGCCATATTTCCACCTCAAGCACCCCCTTGGTGAGTGCCTTTCTGTAAAAATCTGATGTGAAGTTTTACAAACACCCCATCCATTTTTCGTAAAAATTATGAGCTTTATACATTTTGTGAAAGCCTATCAAAATAAGATGTTTTTTGTTGTAAAATGACTTATTGAATGAACATACTGTTTAAATCTAAACCTATACTCAGCTGTTGCATGGAAACATGGTCTTTCCCCAATAGCAACTAGCTCCTAGTCCCCCCAACCAGAGGCGTCAGATGGCCCCTGTCATGTCTAAACCTGTCATGCTGCCGCAGTCTGGGACCCACCGACCAGATCCACTCAGATCTGCACTCCGTTCTGATGTCCTGGTATGAAACACACCACACTGCAATCACCTGCTCCCTGCGTAAATCCTCCCTCATTCAGCGTAATAGAGCCCTAAAGGATTCAGACACCTGACACAGCATGCCATCATCTGGCTGAGAAATTCATCTCTGCCTCATTTTTTCAAGTCTTCCAGACTCTCCAGCTGTTTAGCAGAAAGCCAATCTGCAGTTATTAGATCACACAGGGGAGCCATTTCCCCTTCTTGTTAAAAAGCTCCAATGAAACTGGACATATTGATTATTTTTCAAACAGCATTGACTTTGGAGAAACCCTTTCCAGTTCCAGTAACTATCTGCATCACAATAATAGCACCTGAGAGCACAACCACACACTTCTACCTTTAGCTCAACAGCACTTCTGCACCTGAAGGAGAAATGCTCCGCTGAGAGGCACCTTGACTGTAACAACTGAAGCAGGGGGCGCCATAAATCATTCACTTTCCCCTGACATGTTTTACCCTAATAGTCAGAGTGGACTACACTGCTGCAGCACACAGCTATGCTATTAATGTTTATAAATACAATTTTATATGTTGTTTTTCATAAGCTGAATTGAAAGATTGACATAAAAAAAAATGCTGCTAAATTTTTTATATTCCCAGAGACTGCGGTGTACCATATGCTGTAGTATTTACAAAGGATTTCTGTTGGTCATTGTTTTTCATTGGCCTGGAGAAATGGGCCAAAGAACTTAAAGGATAAGGCTATTAATAGTATTTAGTTTTCTTATTGTCAACAAATTCCATGAAAAGACCAAAACCAACATTGAAATGATCTACTAACAAGCCTGACATAACTTATTCCTCTAAAGGACCTCCATATGTTGTGCAAAAACTATTAAACACACATCAATCAGCATGCTGTTGCACTAACAGACATGTTCCTTTGTGACAATCAACATGAGCATTTGAGTCAATACATCATCCTGTTTCTGTGTTTTCAACCTGGACCTTGTTATCCCATTATGTCTAAGTGACTAATGGAGACAACACTTTTTGGAATTGGTCCAGTATTGATGGAGAATGCTGCAGCCGCTAAACAAGCTGTAATGTAATCATTTGGGGCAACCTGGTACCATCAGTTTACATCTGCTAAAAGTGCTTGTTTTTGCCACTGACAGGCTCAGATTGTCATTATTAGTGTCTGACAACATTATGGAAAGGAACCTACAGAGAAATTAAACATTTTTCTTACCTTTTGCTTGATCTGATCTGTTTGTTATTGTGTGTCTTGCTCTGAGAAGTCTTACTCAGCTATGACATTGAAAATCTTTTAGATAACACTAAGCTTTCCGTAGTCCAACACAACAAACTCTGACATCACCGATGTCCTGTGGCACTCCTCTCTCCACTCTCACTCATGTTTCCACTGTTGTCTGTCGTCAGATACTTATAATAACAATCTAAGCCTGTCAATGGCAAAAACAATCACTTTTAGTGGACGTAAAATGACGGTACCAGATTGCCCCAAATGATTACATTACAGCTTGTTTAGCGGCTGTAGTGCTCTCTCTCAATATTGGACCAGTTTCAAAAGGTGTTGTCCTAATAGTAGACACAAAAACATGGGGCCTGGTTGAAAAATAATTTAAGCAACGACTGAAAATACTCTCCAACAAATGCACTATTTTCTACTGTTTGAGTAATGTTTGCTAAAAACTATTGTTCAGCTATTAAAGAACATTTTTTTGCCTTTTTTAAAAATGAAACTACTGGACTACTACATTATTGGTTTTGGTCTTTTCATGGGATTTCTTGACAATGATACAAATATAGTAACTTTGTCAATTGGACCAAAACTCTTCACATTTTTATGATATATATGACTTTTTATATATTGTTAGAAGGAATTGTCTTTGCCTACAGTTGTATAGTGTGGTTGACTCACCCTCCATTGGTTTAACTTCTCACCTTGCTGCAGTGATGTAGAGGTGCACTCCATGGTGCGTCAGTACACCGTGACATCACTGTGGTTACAGCAGGTGCAATAGAGCACACTTCTGACCACAGACATCACTGTTGCTGGGTGTGTTCAAAGGCAAAGCATACTTAAAACCTTCAACCAGAGAGGGTGGTAAAACACTGCTAGTTACTCCTTAACATGTATGGTATGTATATAGAACATAATTACAGCATAGGAGTGAGGGTTGTTTTGTTTTTATTTGCTCGCTAAAAGCAGCTACCTGGTCTTGTGTTTCAGCCTCCAGAAATGCTGAAACGAATGGTGCCTTTCAACTCGTCTTTTAAATCAAACAGCAGACGACAAGTAATCCATACATATCGCCACCTCTATTGATTTATTGTTATACTCCTGAGTGCTTTTTTCTCATGTTCTTTCTACACTTTGTCTCCGTGTTCTCACACATCAGGTTTCCTCATGGTTGTCTTCCTTTATTTTGTTGGCAGCATCACTTCCTTTAGGTGTAGCTTTCGCATGAGTGCACTTTTATTGATTTGGAGCACACAACAGTACTGTGAACATGCAGTGTGGGAATGCATGTTGCGGTCTTACTGCTGTTATTGGTTTTGATCTTTACTGGCAACAGATGGTTTGTACGTAAAGGATTGTCCTCCCGCTGGTTGTAATCTGTCTCTCTATGTGGGTTGGTCCAGTGTGCATTACTAAAAGAAAAGAAGGTGGCTGTTTTACCTTTTCTTGTATCTCCACTTTGCTTAGAGACCAAGAACATCAGTCTCATTAGATTTACTGTATCTATTATTCCAAATACCATTTTAGTTATATTTGTTTGGGCTGATTTCAACTGCTGCCTCCAGACACGACAAATAAAAACGTATGTTACAATTGGGTTCATTTTTTATGTCTAATGTTGAGCAAAACAACAGGAAATGAAGAGTTAGATTAATGTGTGTTTATTCTGCAGGGAGAAAAATGTCTCTCTGAGTCATCGTAGCTGGATAAATGCGACGTCCTTTGTTCTGTTTCCTTCCCCTGAAATTAAGTGGCTGTCGTCTTTGGTAGGAATGATTAGGAAAGATTTTCTGTACTTGCGCATGTTCCCTTTAATTATTCTTGTCATCATTGAATTAAAGTGTGAGGCTTTGAAAGCCCCTGTGCTTTTTTGATTATTGGCTCTGGGGTCTCCATGGTTTCCGTTTGTTCAGAATGGTATTAAAACTTTAACATAGAACTGGTTGTCAAAGGAAATCTTGATACACCGCTGACATTCACAGAGATTTCTTAGAGATTTTCTTTTGTTTCATTGTGTCCACCATTGACGTATTGATCAGTTTTAATGAACTGCCTGTTGATTCTCTTTCAGGGATTTCAGAAATACGAGGAAGATTTTGATCCCTACTCCATGGTATTGTATGCCTGTTCTTGTTAGCACTACAACAATGCAGAAAATGAAACACATATTTGGCAGTTTAAGATAGTGGAATAGAAAGTAGTATTTAGCTAACAGGCCTTAGCTCCTGCTAACTAGAAATGCTAGAATCAATTAACCAAAATAGCTTATGTTTCTAAAGGTTACAAAATATGTTATTCCCATAGCAAGCCATTGTGAATTATGTTACACCAGGGATACCTTAAAAATAGCATTGCAAGACAACTTTAACAGTTAAAAATTTACAAAATAATTACACATAATTGCATTAACTGTCAGGGTTCAGAAGGGAAGTTAGCTAGACTTGCGAGTTTATTGATAGCTAAACAAGCTAACTTCTGGTAGCTAGCTAGTGAGCCAAACTAGTCGATTAAGAGGACCTATTATGCTCATTTTCAGGTGCATACATGTATTTGGGGTTTCTACTAGAACTTTTGATATTCCCCCCCCTCCCACACCCCAACTTTCGGCTTTGTTTGAGTATGTGCCAAATAAACCGCTAGGCAGGTATTATGCAGCTGTGTTACTTGGTGACATCACCACGTTACAGAACAAAAGCCAGGACTTCAAGCGAGGCGTTTCAGGTAGTTCAGGAGCAGTGTTTCTGTGGGGGAGAGTAACTCCCTTTGCTGTCTGCTTTGTGACTTTGCAGACCTTTTACATGCACAAAAAACTATATAATACATTAAAGGAAAGGGTAAAAGCACAAAGGCATAATAGGTCCCCTTTAATTGTCTATTTCCTGTTTGTTTACCTAAAGAACATGAAGAACTTTCCTGAGGTAAACTATTCTGGAGCAGCCTCTCTTTATAGCTTACCATGGTTAATAACTCCCAAAGGGTATATTATAAGTCTCTTGTTTTTTGCTGAGCACATTTTCAGGGAGTAGACAGACATTCTTAATGTTGGTACCTCTATTTAATTTTTTACTACTTACTTAGCGACTGCAGTGTTGTTTTGTGTTTTCCTCCTCTTCAATCCTTTCTTTGTTAATAGTTCTCCTCGGACCAGATAGACGGGCGAGATGTGAGACTGCTGAGAATCAAAAAGGTACTGACTGCATCTTCTGCCTTGACTTCAGATAAATCACTTTATTGACGAGAGGAATCTCACTTATCACTTTTAAATGACGATATTCAAAAACATGACTGATGGCGTTGATGCTTTTGTTCATTGTTCTTAAGACTGGGCAGCTTGACATTGCTCTGGAGGGAGGTGCAGACTCTCCCTTGGGAAAGCTGGTGATATCTTCTGTGTATGAAGGTGGCGCTGCTGATAAGCACGGTCAGTTCATTTTTTATTTTCAAATATTTACTTAAAGGGTAACTTTGGTATTTTTTTCAACCTGGATTGTCCTTTTATTTTCCCATGTTATTTTGTCTAAGTGACTAATGGGGAAAACAATTTTTTAAAGTGGTCCAGTATTGAGTGAGAACGCTGCAGACGGCAGCTGCTAAACGAGCTGTAATGTAATCGCTCAGGGCAGTTCCACACCGTCAATATAATACAATCCACTTAAAGTGCTTGTTTTTCCAGATTGTTATTATAAGTGTCTGACAACATTATGGAAAGGACCCTGCAGAGAAATACAATGTCTTTCTTACCTTTTGCTTGACCCGGTCTGTTTGTTACTTGTTGCCAGAAAAATTTAAACCTACAAGCTGAATGCTTGGCCTCCGTTATTGCTGCTTGCAGCTTTCTCGAGAACCGCTCATCCAAACCACTTCATACTCAATACTTTGCTTCCTTGGGTCCTGAGCAATACACCTACCATGACATACAGTAGTTGCGTCCCCTAGCAGTGCTAGAGTATACACGTCATTATGGGTGCAAAAGCTCACACAAACATCGACAGAGAGCGAGCTGTAACCAGCATGCAGTTGTAACAGTTAATGTAGTGAGCGACGGAGAACGAGTTGTACTACCCATGGATGTATCATAGAACTGGATACCGGACTCCAAGATGGAGCCTATTCAGTCCAATGAGAATTGCTCCCCTGGCGCATACTACCAAAAGGTTTTCTAGCTTTCGGGTTACTTACAGGTTTATGTGGCCGACTGAATATGCGCAATGATGTTAATCCCATCATGCCTCTGGCCCAGCCAGTGTGCTTGTGCACAGCGGTGACATCATTCAGAAAAAAAGGGTCCTCGATCACTACACCCGCAAAGGGTGAAGTCGATCGGAAGAACTGTTGTTGAGAAAATCAAACGACAGGCAGACAGACAGTGAGACTCCTTCCATTTTAGTTAGATGAACAATGCAAATCAAATAGTAGTGAAAACATTTTAGATATGAATGTGCCAGTAAATGACACATGCTTGTTGACTTTCCTTCTAGTGCATACCGTTGAGACATTTAGATGAATTTCCCCACTACAACACTGCATCACTGGGGGACAACATGTTCATGGTTTACTTGTTTACTTGAGTCGATGGAGAGATTTTTGAGCACCTCTTCACGCAGACTATATTTATCTCTGCAGTTGGCACTTACTCTCTGTGTGTCACTGTTGTGAATTAACATGTTTGACAGTGAACCATCTCTGATGTGTCTGTTTGTAGGTGGCGTTGTACCCGGAGATGAACTAATGGCTGTGAATGGGAAGATCCTGATTGACGCCACATTGACTGAGGGACAAAACTCTCTGGCTCGGGCCTGGAATAGTGGAGGGGTAGGACTCAGATCGGAGGAAAATTAAATGCCATACTTTACACACATTACATTCATTATTGTTTACCCTAGTAGCTACAATAGCAGGGTGTTTAATTGACTGTACTTAAATCCCATCCACCTTGATTGATTGATTGTGCTTCACATTCTAATTTGCAGATTCAGTATGGCTTCATATTTTCCATTGATTCAGTCAAGCGCAAAATTAAAGTCAATTTTGTTTTTACCTTTAGGACTGGATCGATGTTGTGATTACTGTTTCCCCTCCGAAAGACTATGAAGATGAAGTGTAAGCATTCCTGATCATTATTTATGTTCTAGTCCAAACGTGTATATAATGTATTTTTCATATATACTATTATTCAAATGCACATGTGGTGCATTTTTGTGATAATTTTGACCATAATCTAATTTAACTGGTTCAGTAGTTTACAGAATTGTGACTGTGTGGATTGTGTGTCTGTGTGTGCATGTATGCAGCCCTAAGTCAGCATCAGTCAGTCCCACTGTGAACAGAAAGGTGTTTGAAGGCAATGCAACACTGTACAGACACGGCTACCTACTTCAGCACTAGCGCTCCCTCTCCTCCTACCTCACCCTCGTCCCGGTAATCAACCTAGTCTTCAAACCTCCTCCTCCTCCTCCTCACTGCACGTCTCAGAGGGGATGTTTGGTGTGGCATTTGTTTTTGTTTGGCCCCGTTCTCTGTTCTTGAGCACATGTGACAGTCTCCCTGTCAATCAGAAGAAACGAGCAGAGTATTTTGATATTTGTTTCCCCTCATCTTTGTCAAACTGTCAGATTTATGCATTGCTGTTACAGCTTGGTTATTAAAAGAAAAGCTAGAGTGTCAGTGAATGTATGTAGCATATACAGTATGCAGGTTTTCTGTTCGAAAAATGCCTCGAGGCGATGTTTCTTTACTGCTGAAACACGTGCTCTACAACTAAACAGCCATGCTATTCTAGTGAAGACATTTACAGCTAATGCAATCAGTGACCCTTCCCACCATATATCTGCCAAGTCCTGACCCAGTGAGCCGTATATAAACACATATGTACAGGTGTGGCCTCTGTGGTATTGTCCTGTGTCGTCAGGTCATGGCCGCTGATAGAAGCAGGCTTCCTAGGACTCCTGTCAGCCTTCAGCAGTTGGTCTGATTGATGTTGTTCCTCAGGACTGTTAGATATTCTGACATACATAGACACTAAGTGACAGCGGGTGGTCTGTAGGGAGGATTCCTCCTCTGCTACAGTAAAAATTCACATGTTCCCAGTGTTTGATCAGGGTTATTCTTTAAGTTGATATGATAAAGTTAAAAAAGAAGTGGGTTTTGCAGTTTCAATTCCTCAGTCAAAAAAGAATAGACAACAAAAGCTTCGGTTCAGTTTAAAGGGGGACACCACCTAAATTAAGAAATACAATAAGTTGTTTTCATTGCCTAGGAAAGTTCGATCAATATTTGTGAACATGAGCTGCTCTCTCTCAAAGCCAGAAACCAGAGAAGTACTGTAAGTCTCAAATGTGTGATGTCATAGGGTATAAATTGTGGAGCTTCTCCATAGACAATGAATGGAGACTGATTTTGTGGACCCACAGAATGTTTGTTTTCTTTTTTATATCCAAATGAGCTTTATTTACTTTAGTGTTGCCAGTTGTGAAACAGAAAATATATATACTCATTTCCCTGGGTGCTCTCAGTCAGACTCTAGTTTTTGGATTTGGGAGACAGTTGTTCATGTTTACTAATATCTTTTGGACTGTCTTAGACCATAGGAATAACATGTATGAATTTTTAAAATAGGCGTATTTCCCCTTTAAGCCCTAATTATCTTATGTTTCTAAAACTCACCTGCATGTGTCTTGGTCTGTTGTGTTTAATGTGCAGTGACTGAAATAAGCACGGTATAAAAAAAATCTTTTCCTCATGCAGGTTTAACAGCTTTTTATTTGGTGCTACTGCCATGGTTATCTTAAGTGTTGCTTATTAATTATTTTTTCTTCTCCTGCAGAACGTTCTTCTAGTCTCGTCAACAGCCTGCCAAGAAAACCACACTGATGAAGAAGCTTTTCATTGTTGATGATTCCTTCAGGATTCACCGTCACACTGAAGATGGTCTTTTGTTTTTACTCAGCATTACTACAGGCTCTGTGTCATGTATCAAGATATTCACACCATACAGTCGACACGTATCCCCACTGGCTTCTTTTGTTAATCCGGTCAATATTCAGTTGTCTCCAGTAATCTTCCTCACCTCTGTAAAGCCCATATGGGGTTTACCTCATTTAGATCCGCACGGCTACGCTGATTGTTCCTTCAGATATGTGTCTCATCTGTCAGTATAACAATGAAGGGCACATTAAAACAGGCAAACTGTAATCAATAGCAGCTCTGCAATCTGCATTTTCAAAGCCTCAATAAAGGACTGCTCATGATCACAGAATTGAGATTGTGTTGTGCATACTGATTGTCTGCTCTTTGTGCTTTGCTTTTTTTCAACATTGCGTTATCAGGTTGGTGTTGCAGTGTGTGAAAAAGTAGCATTTTCAGAAAGACAAGATGTAAGTTAAGGTGTAGATTTGTGTGCTTTTATAGGTCCTTATTTACTCTTTAGTTTGGCAGCCAGGCTCTGCCATAGGATTTTTCTTATTGTTTTAAATCAATTTCAAGTCAACTTGTGACTTTATGTCCATGACTGAGACAATGCAAAAATGTCTTAGTTTCAAAGTTATATTATTTTGTTTCCCCCATGTTTGGTTGTTTTAAAGGTGGATAATATTCAATATTCAAATACAATATTCTACTCATTTACAAGGAGCTCGAGGTAATAATGTTGCTCACATGCATCACGTCCTTCACCTTCTCTATCTGCTGTTTTCACCTGCTCTGCATCGATTCACTTGGAGCATGGGGAGCCATATAGTTTTGTAATTAAATGTCCACAGGGGGCAATAGAGCTCCTTCTTGAATACCAAGCTATACTGAGTGAGGGAGTCCCAGCTGTGTTTATAATTCTGCTTTTAATGAACCAGAATCTCAGTGAATAGGCTTAAATCAGATGTATAATCAGAGTTCAGGCGTGAATTGTGGTAAATGTAAATTTACTATTGTGAATTAGGTTACACAGATACCTTAAAACTAGCATTATCACAACAAATAAGTAAAATCTAACAATAATAATTACACATAATTGCATTAACTGTCCAGGTTCAGAAGGGAAGTTAGCTCGACTTGCAAGTTTGTTAATAGCTAAATAAGCTAACTTCTGGTAGCTAGCTAGTGAAATAGAAATAGACTATTGTCAATTTGGCTTTTATTTTTAAAGAGGACCTATATGCTTATTTTCAGTTGCATATGTATGTGTATTGTGGGTTTCTACTAGAACATGTTTACATCCTTTAATGTTCAAGAAACGCTTTATTTTTCTCATACCGGCTGTGCTACAACACCTATTTTCACCCTCTGTCTGAAACGCTCTGTTTTAGCTCCTGATTGGTCAGCTGGCCCACTGTTGTGATTGGTCAACCGAATCAAACTCTTCAGACTCCGCTCCAGCTCCGCTCTAACTAGCTTTGTTTTAGGGAGTGTGCCGAAACAGCCGCTAGACGGATATTATGCAAATGTGTTACTTGGTGACATCACCACGTTACGGAAGAAAAAGCGAGACTTCAAGGCGTTTCAGGCAGTCCAGGAGCAGTGTTTCTGTGGGGGAGAGTAACTCCCTTTGGCGTGGACTTTGGGCTTTGTAACTTTGCAGACCTTTTACATGCACACAAAAAAAAAACTATATAAAGCACTAAAGGAAAGGGGGAAGCACAAAAGCATAATAGGTCCTTGTTAATTGGTTATTTCCAGTTTGTTTCCCTAAAGAACATAAATAATTGTGTGAACTATTCTGGAGCAGCATTCTTTATAAGTTATAGCCTACCATCCATGGTTAATAACTCCAGAAGGGTATATTATAAGTCTCTTTTGTTTTTTTGGTGAGCATTGCCATAAACGCATACATAGAGAGTAGAACTCCATTCTTTATGTTGGGGAGTCATACAGTTTTGTAATTAAATGTCCACAGGGGGCAATATAGTGCTCCTTCTTGAATACCAAGCTGGAGAGAGTCCAGCTGTGTTTATAATTCTGCTTTTAATAAACCTGAATCTCAGTAAATATAGGCTTAAATTAGATTTATAATCAGAGTGCAGGAGTGAATTTGGGGTAAATGTAAATTTACCATTGTGAATTAGGTTACACAGATACCTTAAAACTAGCATTTTAACAACAATTAAGTAAAATCTTACAATAATAATGACACATAATTGCATTAACTGTCCAGGTTCAGAAGGGAAGCTATACTACACTTGCAAGTTTGCTAGTGTTTGAATACCAAGCTAGAGAGAGTCCAGCTGTGTTTATAATTCTACTTTGAATAAACATGAATGTCAGTAAATAGGCTTAAATTAGATTTATAATAATCAGAGTTCAGGAGTGAATTGTGGTAAATGTCAATTTTTAGTTAATCTTAAATAAAAAAAATAAAAAAATAATCTATCATGTAATGTTACACGTGTGTTGCTTCGCTGTGCAGCATCCCGCTACATCTGTGTTATATAACCGCTACATGATGACATACATGTACGTGACTGCTGTCTGCTGCGCGTCTCAGCGTCTCATCGACCGGCTGTGGTGGGTTTGGTTTACCAAAGGGTCGACGGTTCATGACACACACCAAAGGTGGCCTTCGGTGGAACATCTGCCCTCCTCTTCCTCCTCCTCCTCCTCCTCCTCGGTACCCGGTTCAGCACCGTGGACAGCTCCTGCCTGCCTCCTCCACCCTTAACACCGCTTGCTGTTGGACGCTCAAACACAAAGTGGACCAGCAAGAAGTCGGCTGCACTGTGGACACATGAGAGACCTGCAGTTTGGGAGATTTCTACCGCCTTTCTGTTCTTAACATCCGAGCGACGGATGTGACAGTATTGAAGAGATGATCTCACGATATAAACCGGTAAGTGCTGCTGCTGGTGGGTGGGTGGTTGGTTGGTTGGTTGTGTCACCTGGTGTCTCACACTGATCGATACTCTCACTTTGCACTGCTTTGCATTTCATGCTCACGCACAGCATTATAAGGGTGTTGACATCTTGAAGTATTTCTCAATTACACACATACATAATATATATAAATACCCACTGAGGACATAAATGTTTTTATTTGCATACATCATTTTGCAGATCTAAGCTGGATGCAGATTAAGGCCTATCCTATATCTAATGATGTTACAAGTCATTTTAGGTCGAGGTTAGTTAAGGAATCCCTGTGTGCTGTAATGGGATCATGCATCACTGGGAGTCATGCATTTCTTAGGGGCGAGTTATGGGAGAGTGTGAAATATTGGGCTGTTACAGTACAGTGTGGTAACACATTGTCACAGCCAGATGGAGGACATTTTCATTCTTTGAATAGGCCGAGAGACCTAGATTTAAATAGATCAATACATGATACATCATTCAATTCTATTCAAATTTTATCGCAGACTCAAGGTCCAGATAAGAAAAAAGAAAAAACAACAACAATACATTCCATATAATACATAACAATACAGGAAGCACTATAAAAAGTCATGATTAAAAGATATTAAAAATATAAATATTAATATAAATATATACATACATCAATGCCTTACATATAAAGAACTATACCAGTGCCTCCACAGCTGTGAATGGTACCCTGTAGTGCTAAACCTGCATTATGTCATTCTCAGAGTGATTAAGCCAGCATATAATCATTCACCTCTTTCCCTCACTTTACTCCCACAGACAAAATCACCAAAGTACATAACATACACACACAGCCAAGCGTGTTATATTTAGCTGACATCTGTCTACATCTGTGCTACAATGGCAGAGTCTGTTCTGACATTTATCGATTATAGGAATGCATTGTTCTTCATCTTTGCTGTAAGCCCCTCAGCTATACTAACCTCTTCCCTTTCTGAGGGTCTCTGTGAGTGGCTGCTGCTTTTCTCTTTCTTTCTTTCTTTCTACACAAACTGAAGCTTCAACTCTCCCCAGGCAATCCACTGATGGACAGTGCTTATCTGTGATGTAGGCCACCACAGGACTATAGCTCAGCCAGTCTTCCCAGCTGTAATAAAAGGATAGTAAAACAGACACAGTGCATGACAGAGCTGTTATCTGTATAGTTGAGGCATCGATGCTGATTCCAAGATGAAATCCGTTCTCATTTATGTTGGTGAAACCTGTGCTGTCAACACATCTGGTTAGTCGTGCTATGCTGTGCAATTTGGATAAGTAGATTCCAGTTGTTTGTGGAATTACCCTTCTTATTGGCTTAATTTATTAAAAATCCCATGTATTGTCCATCTGTTTACTGTCAGCTGGTGTACTGTAAGTATGGTCTTCAGAGTAAGAAGATAATTAACGTGTGACAGGAAGTGAGAGGACACGGGTGTACATTGACCTTCAATATATATCAGAACTGCTTATTTTCTCTCCGACGGCCTGTCAAAAGATAACAATGGTGTTTTTCTTTTCCCTAAATAGGCTACTCCTACAACCCTAAAAGAGAAATCTGGACAAAGCTATGTGCTTGCAGTGAAAAGCTTAATCTGTCTGCAGGTTTGCAAACCCCACAGAGAAAAAGCTTGCAAGGACATATGGCAGCATTCACACGCACAATCCAACATCTCATGTTTTTTCTACTATTTGCTACTATTGCTGCAATTCTAATAAACTTTTCCATTCTGCCTGGATTAAATATGATCGCCACATACATTTATGTTCTGCTTTATATCGTCACTGCTATACCAGAATTACAGTGCACTGTAATAGAAAAGTAAACAGCATCTGTAGTCATTTTTAGGAACAAATGCAGTAAACATATTACTTGATATTATGTCATATCAAGAGCTATGACAGCAGCATGTCTCTCTGAGATGCTATGTCTAATGCAGAATGCAAACCTGCAGTCAAACAGGCATTGAAAGGGGGGAAAAAATGAATGTCTCTTTCAAGTGGGTCCCCATCAAGAGCATTTTTATTGCTTTTATGAGTATGGTATTGCACAGGATCACATTTTGATAACCACTTACAACAAGAAGTGTTGAATACATTATCTTTTACTGTATTCTTATGTTACCTCAGCATATTTATGTGTGTGTGTAAACAATCACGTAAACTGCTCCTTTACATTTAAGCCTATATCTCCCTGTTTGTTATTATGTAAAGGTCGCCGTGGCGTGGATTACATTAAACATAAATCATTTCAACCAGTAAGAAAAAGGCCACGAGTCAGTTCCTGTTGATACATGGATTATCAAAATCTGCTCCCATGTGGCTCTTTGCTGATCCCTCTGAGCAAATCAGCTGCCACTGGCTGCAGAGGGATCACTCCCCGCAGGACCGGACGGATGCACATGCATCCATCCCAGGAATCTGTTAATATTTTATGTCTATTTCTTTTTCTTTTTATGTGTGTGCAGCATATTCAGTCACCGGTGTGCACTTTCTCTTGTAGGTATAATGTGAACTCAAATAATAAATGTCTGAGGGATAGAGTTATGTAATTCCTGAAAACGTGGTGTTGGGATTTAGATTAGAGCGCTTGCTCATTCTTCACACGTACCTTCTTCACAACGTTTGCACTGCTCACTCAGCAGCGGTACCCTCCCACCCCCCTCTCTCTCCTCTCTCTCCTCTCTCTCGCTCTCTTTCTTCATCATTCATTGCTCCCTCTTGCCTTCACCCCCCTACCTTCAGTCAGTGGCTCTCATTCCTCCAGCTCGCCTGCACACTCTTCCCGCTCTGCTCTCTTCCTCCAAGGTCGACTTTGAGCTCTGGTTTTCAAAGAGACAGGAATAGCAGGCGCACTGCAGAATGCAACCGCTGCTCTAGCTGTGTGTGTGTGTATGCTTGGTGTGTGTGTGTGAATGCATTCCAGTGGAGCTGTGCAGCGCCGAGGGAAGCTTTAGAGGATGTCTGAGGGCTGCGGGCAGACGGGATGCAGATGTTTCTCACTAGCATGGCAGCTTAGTCTGCCGGAGAGGAGAGAGAGCTGCTGCCGCTGCGCTGGACTGTGACTGCCTCTGACCCCCATCTCCCTCCTTCCCTCCCTCCCTCTTCTCTTTTTCTTTGGATTCGATATTTGGGAGCTGGATTCGAGATTCAAGAGAGAGCAGGAAGGAGATCACTTTGGGAATTATCTAGTATACTGAAGACACCACCAGTGCTCCCTTTGAAACAGACGACATGCTCTGAGAGTCTCTATTTAAAAATCTCTCTGTCTCTGTCTCTCCTCTGTCTCTGGACCTCCTCCCCTCCTCCTCCTCTTCCTCCTCATCCTCTTCCTCCTCTTCCTCCGGCCGGTTCCCTGCAGAGTCCCGGTTCCACCATGTCCTTGGCGTTCTGTGGGAACGAGAACAACTCGGTGGCCTACAACGTGGACGGGGGGGTTCTGAACAACGGCTGTTTCCTGGACGCGCTCAATGTGGTGCCACATGTCTTCCTCCTCTTCATCACCTTCCCCATCCTCTTCATCGGTGAGTGTCGCTGGGAGGTGAGATGCTCAGGCTCTTCGCAACACACCTCCCTGCATACACCACACACACACACACACACACAGAGGATCTGTTATAAGACTGATGGGCTTCAACATGCTCTCAATATCTGCCCTACACACTTTAATACACTTAACTTTTATTTTATGAATGAGCTAGTTCAACTGAGTTAAAGCACCTTCTCTGTAAGCGCTGGCTATCCCATAGACAATATTAGAAATATGAGTCTCTTGAGTATAGTAGGTCGAGGTAAGGCAGGACATATTTCTTGAGCTGCAAGCAAATGTGACTCCTCTGATGAATGTACAGAGGCAAACAGATGCCATTACGCTGATATTAGGTTACACCAGCGTCGCTCTCCTTCCTGGCTGCTGGCCATTCCATTAGTGTCATCATCGGTGAATATCAGACCAGCACACATACTCCGACTTCATCATCTACCCTCTATCGTCACGGTGTATGCACACACCATGTGACCTTTTTTCAAGCAGGAGCAACACATTGTCATACAACTTCATACAACTGGTTTGACAGTGGCTCTGTTGTTCATTGAATATGCAACCCCAAATCTGATTATATATAACACACAGAGACATTAGCTAACGCATTACAATTCATTCTGTTTGGTTTACCTTTGAACTGCATGCTTCCATGTATTAGCCTACTACATTTCTATTTTTTGTTTATTTGTGATTTGGATGTTTTTGTAGTAGGATATTCTCCCACACTTCAAATTTCAGTGTAATTTCCGTCACTATGTTTTATGTGTAATTAGATGACATTAGATGACTCTTTAGTCATGCTAGCGGCTTGGCTCTGTGGATGGCAGTGTCAGTTTGTCTGTCCGTCGGTCTGTTGGTCGGTCTGTTGGTCGGTCTGTCCACCTCTTTGGTCCAGACTGAAATATCTCAACAACATCAGATGGATTGCCATGCAGTGTGGTACAGACATTCATGTTCCCCTTAGCGTGAATTTTCACAACTTCCTTAACCTTTACTTTTTTAGTGCTGTCATCAGGTCTTACTTTCTATTTGCCCAATACTTTGGTGTTTCACCAAATATCTGCTAAAGGGCTTTCCCATCAGCCACTGTTCTCTGTGTTTATTGCTAATTAGCACATGTTTGCATGCTAAGACACTAAACTAAGATGGTGAACATGGTAAACATTATACCTGCTAACCATCAGCATGTTAGCACAGTGCACTATGTCATAGTTCATCAGTCTTATTTTGTCTCACTCACAAGGTGAGATGTTTCTATAGAAACCCTGTTGATGTTGCCTCCATAAATGTTTCTCATTTTTCAAACATGTTTCTTCTTTAACAAGAGCAAAGAAATTCAACTAAATTATGCTAATTAGCAGACTGAAAGTGGAAAGGTAAAAGGCCTCATTAATAGGCAGTGTGAGTCTGTTGTTAGAGGATAACCCAAAATGATCTGGCTGGAAGCTGGAAGCTGGAAGCTGCAGTGATTTCTCTCTCTCATCTGTCACCTTGAACTGCACTGAACTGCACTGCTTTCACTAAACCTCAGGGCTTTGTTCACCTTTATAAATTGTATTCTGCGCTCCATTCTGCCCTGCCGCTATATACTGTAATGTGTTGCTCTTTACAGTGCTGGCTCATGAGTAATAGTCACATCAAGGTAACCAGGATGCTGTGGATTCATGCACCACAACACCTTCATACGGCAGTTTGCTTTACAGTCAGAGAGGAGGGTTATTGTACCTCACTTAGGGCTGCAACTGATGATTATTTTACCTATCAATTGATCTTGTAATCATTTTTTTCAATTAATCAATTAATTATTCAGCCTATAAAATGTGAGAAAATGGTGAGAAATGTCCATCAGTGCTTCACAGAGCACAAGTGGACGTATTCAAATGTCTTTTTTTGACCAACAAGTTGTCCAGAACCCAGATGTTTCATTTAATATCACATAAGACAAAGAAATCCATCAAATCTTCACATGTGAGAAGCTGGAACCAGCGAATCCTTGGCATTTGCTAAAAAAAATGACACTTGACAACAATTAATTGACTGTTTAAAATAGTTGCCGATTCAGTTTCTGTCAATCGACTAATCATTTCTTCTGTACTGTCAAACCAACAACCCTGAAAATACCACGTTCCTGATAAGCTGCTGTTGGCCAAATGAATGTGTGTGTGTGTGTGTGTGTGTGTGTGTGTGAGTGTGTGACTTCCAGCCTGTGCCAACACTTCTCAGAGAGACAAACGGTCCAACAGCTAAGGTGCCAACAAGAGAGGAGTCATTAACATAATCTTGTCTGCAGAGATGTGTTTTATGACTCACATTAATGACATAGATTGCACTTTGATGACTGAAACATTGCTATATTATAGTCTGAGTTGAGACAAACACCTGGCAAAGTGAAGGCAAGGGGCAAAGAACAAAGGACAAAGAAGCCGTAGACACAATACAAGCTAAGATAATTGACTTGAGGGTTTAAGAACAGCAGCCATCTGGCCACTGTCATTGGCTTACTTCCAAGCGATGCGATGAAAGTGATTATGAGAGCACTGTCATGTAGCTCATGATGTTCAAGGTGGCACTGGGAGTAGAAAGCACTAAATCAAGACTGTTTTTGAGGGTTTTTTTTAGTGCAAATGTACAGCTACTCACTGATAACTGAGTCAAGAAAAAAACAACTTTACATTATCTGACTGGTCTACTGAAGTCCTTCTTTTATTTTACTGTCTCTGACTGTATGGTCAAAGTAGTACACCCCTGATGCGTTTTTTATTTAAAACTTGTATTTCCTGTCTCCTGTTTGAGGCTGGGGCAGCCAGAGTTCAAAGGTCCACATCCACCACAGCACCTGGCTTCACTTCCCTGGTCACAACCTGCGCTGGCTCCTCACCTTTGTCCTGCTCTTCGTCCTCGTCTGTGAGATCGCAGAGGGCATTGTCTCTGATGGGTATGTCTGACACACTAACTAATCTAACCTGCAAGTGTAGGTGATGTCTTTGTCCTCTGACACTGATGGTTAAATTGTTCTAATTATTATTATTTACTCACCTTTTAAAAGCTTTATGTAAAACACTTTGCAATAATTTTGGAGAGTGTATTTATGCTACAATGTAATAATGAGCCATACTGCATTTTATTTGGTGTTATTTGGAGTGTGCTGCTTCATTGTTGGGTGACAGAGGTTTACTAGTCACCTAATTTAAGACTATTTGACACCTTAGTGGAGCGGATAGTGGAAAAATCAAGCAAACAGTGATACAAGCACCAAATTTGGCATGATGATTCCCGAGGGGACGCTTAGCAAATATGAACGATTGGCCACTTAAAAATCCATTTGTCAAGATGGCCGCCAAATTGACATGCCGATAATGGTTTCTCTCATAGAAATTCATCTACTTGGTCAAGTAGTTGAATCAGTAGTCCAAGGTTTCCTTCCCTGAAAGACCGGATAAGCAGGAATATGACAAGCTCCATATCCAACACCAGGTGCTAGAACTGGAACTGTGGACTCTCAAGCCGCAAAAACCACAAAGCAAAGACTCAGCGGACAGCCAGAAAGTAAGAAAAAACATATTGTAGGATGTTAAAGCTGTAAAAATTAGATCCAGCATACAATAAAACTCTCCATAACACATTAAAATTGACCAAGTACATGCATTTCCTTAAGAAAAACATTCTCTGCGAGTAAATTTGACAGCCATCTTGAAAAATGACCGTCGTATTGCAGTTAGAAATTGTTAAAACAAACATCAGAATTAGATCCAGCATGCCAGAAAACATATAATTTGACACCAAGGTCACTCAAATCGATCAAGTTGATGAATTTCTATGAGAGAAACCATTATCAGCGGGTCAATTTGGCGGCCATCTTGAAAAATGGCCGCTATCTTGGATAGTCAAGTGGCCAATCGTTTATATTTGCTTAGTGACCCCTCTGCATTCATCATGCCAAATTTGGTGCTTGTATCACTATTTGCACGTTTCGATTGAAAAATGGATGTTATCCGCTCCACTACCTGGGATGGCAGGTGATGACAATAATGATGAATACAGTTAATTGCAATTAACACTTCACTATTTCTCACCTTCATCTCCAACTAACATGCAACCAGGCTCTTCAGATAAACCCAATTTCAAACAGGACTAAATATATATATATTTGTTTTTTTCTATAGTTTATAATCACAGTTAGTTTATAATTGATTTCCTTTATCGTGACGTAAAACGTTAACATAGAAGCAAAAAAAAAAGCAAAGCTAGCACGCTGAATCAGCTGACATCAGAAAGCTATTTCTGTTATGCAGGCATCCGTTATGTTATAATGTTGTTACAGCGGTTTTCCGACCATATTCTTTACTAAATATATACATCTGCTAAATTACTGTAGCTACAATATGTTTGATCCTCCTCTACCTTCTAACTCAGCAACAGTTTATAAACCTTTTGTCACTGAGGTAAATGTCAGAGTTCACCTGCCAATCACAGGTTTCAGGCATGAAGAAACACAGAGAAGAGACACGGCTTGACAGATAATCCATCTCTGCCCTTTCTCTCTTTAAATCTCCCATCTCCTTGTTATCTGTTACCCTCTCCTTCTCTCTGCCTGGGCCACATATGTCCTGTTGTTGACGAATGTAGTGATGCATATAATAGGATCCAGTAAACACTCAGGATTACTGTTTATCAGCCATTTCTGCAGACTGGAGGTAACTGCATGTGAGTAATTGTTACTGATGTGAATAGAGGAGCTCTCCATCTGCTCTCCACTTCACTGGTCTTTTCACACTGGCTTCTGTGTGAGAATAATTTTGTGCTGACTCTAAACCTTTTCTTCTTTTATCTGGTTTTCATTTGCAGGTTCAGCCAGTCCCTCCATCTTCACCTGTACATGCCTGCAGCTCTGGCCTTCATGGCTGGCATCACCTCTATTGTCTATTATCATAACATCGAGACCTCCAACTTCCCCAAACTGCTAATAGGTACAGTATTCTTAAATTCAGCTATCCTTTGTTTATTAATCATTCACACTCCCCCTTATACTCACCAGCCTTTTGCTGGTGGTTTCTAGCTCCACTGAACACCCAGTCAGGGTTTCAAACAAGAGCCCAGAGCTTATTGTTGCATCCAAATTTGATTAAGTCTTGTGAAAACATTGCTCAATAGTGATCAGGGCTAGCAAAGCCTGGATGAAGCAAACTATTAGGTCTGTACCGAATGTGATTTTTTTTCTTCTATTGAGGTTTTCAAAAGAAGCTTTTATGTCTGTTGTCATATTTTATGACGTGATCACCTGAAAAAAGGGGGAGAAATTCGATTTTTTGTTATTGTCGTTATATAAATATCATTTATGGTGCTGTTACATTGCTGCTAGACCGCTCCGTTAAAACAGGCGGGTGGATAACTCCTTTTGTGTGCGGCAAGCAGGAGAGCAAACAGTTTTGTTTTTTTATGATTTATATTTTATTAATGTTTTAGCAAACAGTTTTTTTGACCGCAGTGAAAATGTTGTTTTTGAAATGCTAAACGCCAACAAACGTGGATTGAAGCAGAATATTTAATTACATAAAGAAATGTTGTGAATTTTGGAAATGAATACATCTATCTTTTTTCAAGACATTTTGAGTTTTGGACTTTACAACACTCTGGAGAGATTGGAAATGTTTAGATCACACAGGTCGGAAACAATCCTATGCAACCATCACTGGAATCTAGTTCTACAAATAGTTTAATACTAATAATATTAGTGTAGCCCAATCTTTATTAACAACTGTTCAGAAATACCGTGTTTAAAGTTTAAACAGAATGAATAGACATACAAAAAAAAACAATAAAAAAAAAACCCCAAAGCTGCGCAGCATTTAAATGTTGATTTGATGTCAACGTTATGAATGAAGCTTCGAACTATTTGGCAGAGCCCTCCAAACTATGTAATATAAAACTGACCCTTGTCATCTCTTTTACGCCGTAGTGTCAGAACAACAGCAGTTTCAAATTACATAAGCCCCTTAAGGATGATATAATTATAAACTGAGTCAGTGCAACCGTTTACAGATGAATGGTTCATTACAATCAGACTGGATTGTAAAATGATTGAGGGCATTATCATCTAGTGTAATTGTTCTGCTCTGGGTGAATATTAATTATCCCTTTTCATTCGGAAAATTAGTTTCTGGTGAAAGATCTGCACAGTTTTCTGTGTTTTCAACAAAAATAGATTCCTTGCTTGTGATTATTTTCATCTTAACCCTTTATGACCTGTGAGAATTAATACACTATAATAAAACATCCCCATAGCAACAATAAAGTGTTTTCATGTTAATTAAGAGATACATTAGGACATACACTGTATTCTTCTTATTCAGCTGTTAACCAGTGATATATATTTATAGGTCTGTATCTCACACAGTTATTGTGAAATGCATCAGTTAACATTATTTCACATCAATATCACCCTTCACCCTTAGTCCATTAGTGTCCATCCCATGTTTGCTCCTGTAATGATCACCCCGTTGCCTCTCTTCGACTGTTAATACGGTCTGCATGCATCATTAACTCATCTGCAGTTCAGCTCTCGATGCTTTACTCGCTACTCCCATCACGGCGCTGAGCCATATCACACCCAGTCTCTTGATGGAAGTGGTGGAGCGGTGCTGGGTTCATCAATGCATGAACAGAAATTAATCTTATAAACCGAGACTCTACCATTGAGCTGCACGCTGTCACTACTGTCACGGTATAGATGCTCTTCATAATAAAGAAGTAAACTCTGTATAACAGTCCGAGTGGATGATCTTGTTACCCCGCAGTGTAATCATTCCCTGACAGCTTTCTCATCTTTTATCACATCATTTTCTCAATATTTGCACCAATAAACATCTTAAACTGACTAAAGATCAAAAGATCTTCATGGAGTGAAGACAGTTGACTTACTTGCTATTTACTGGATTAAAGTTGACCTTGAAAGCTGTTAGACACACATCGCTGAGGTGTTGCTGTTGACAACTGAGAGGAGGAGGAAAGGGAGAAGCGGAGGGTGAAAAAAGGAAAGAAAAGGAGTAGAAGAGGAAGGCACTTACTGTATAATTAATAGAGTGCACATAGTATAGTTAAAAGGACTAAAACAAGAAATTAAATGATGCCTACACAGAAAACATTACTCAAACAAACTGACAAACATTATTAAACGCCAGCTCTAAAATAACATGCAGTCGGGTTATTTATCCTTTTGGCTTGTCCAGTGATTTACTGTCTTCTTCCGATCCCCACTAAATCTCCTCAGCCCTGCTGATCTACTGGGTGCTGGCCTTCATCATGAAGACCACTAAGTTTGCCAAGTACACCGAGCATGGCATCGGCCCCAGGCAGCTACGCTACTGCATCACCGGACTGCTGGTGCTGCTGTATGGACTCCTGCTAGCTGTGGAGATCAATGTCATCCTGGGAAGGGTGAGTCTGTGTTTGTGTGTTTTGTCTCATGTGTGAAGTTGTGTGTAGCCATCTGATTGTTGAAGGTTTTTAGTTTTAGTGACCTCTTCTTCTTTTAGTCTGAAATCCAAATGGCTCCAGTGGTCAGTAAAGCTGCCCAGGGTAAGATAAAAATAGGTTGGGTGCAATGAAACTACATGTTTATTTTTCCTTGTCACACGTGTTGAGCTGTTTGGAAATGAATGTTTATGTTGGTGTGTGTCATAGTGGTGAATGTTGTAAAGGAGGCATGAATGTCTGTACCAAAATGTACAGTATAGCAATCCATTTGATAGGTCTTGAGCTATTTTACCAAAAAAACTAATATTTAAAATTCATGGTGGTGCTAGATGAAAGGTCAGGGGATCACTAAAGTTATTTGGCTGCATCCTGTGGGGACCATGAATGTCTGTACAAAATTTCATTGTAATCCATCCAAAAATTGTTGAGATGTTTCAGTCTGGCTGACTGACATCGCTGTTCCTAAAGCCGTGCTGCTAGCATGGCTAAAAACTAGAGCCGTCAAAGTTACCTTGATAATAACCCGTTAATGCAAATTCGTTGTAACGCCACTAATTTCTTTAACACATTAACGCTACTTGCAATTTTTAGGTTGTAGCGGGCTCAGATTTAAAGCTAGAGTGAAGATACTGGTATGTTATAAAACTTGAAAACCTAAGGAATCCACTAGCATACTAGCTTGTCGTGAAGGAGGCTAAATAACGCTACAAACTTATGCTAAATTTTGGCGAGGAAAAACTGTCATGGCTATTTTCAAAGGGGTGAAAAACGTAGAAGTAGACGTCAGACTTTAGTCTGAAGAAGAGCTTGTGCTCGAAACGTCACTTACTAAGATGTGCCATAAATTGCACTTAAAGGGAGCGACAATGAACGGACTTATTTCTACGTTTTTCATTGCTGTCTTCTATTGGGCCAGCACCGGCCTACTACGGTTTTGGTTGCGTGACCACTTTACATTATTTTCAAAGGGGTCCCTTGACCTTCGACCTCAAGATATGTGTATGAAAATGGGTTCTATGGGTACCCACGAGTCTCCCCTTTACAGACATGCCCACTTTATGATAATCACATGCAGTTTGTGGCAAGTCATAGTCAAGTCAGCACACTGACACACTGACAGCTGTTGTTGCCTGTTGGGCTGCAGTTTGCCATGTTATGATTTGAGCATATGTTTTATGTTAAAGGCATGACTTCCAATTATAAATATATACATACATTTGCATAAATCAGCATATTTGCCCACTCCCATGATGATCAGAGTATTAAATACTTGACAAATCTCCCTTTAAGGTACATTTTGAACAGATACAAAATGTGTGATTAATTTGCGATTCAATTCACAGCCCTACTAAAAACACATTATTAAAGGAACAAAACTCAAACTTCTCAAGACAAATGCAGCAAAAATAAGGCAAGAAAAATAAAACACATCTAGAATCATAAAAGGAAGGACAGAATAAAAAAAATAAAGATAAAAACATGAAAGCCAGATCCTCTCAGCTTTATGAAACCGACAATAAGAGCCTCAAGCTGCCATCTGGCTCATACGCCACGCTAAACTGAGGCTGAAATGTGATCAACACTATCTTTAAAACTGATTTTGAGGGCTGAGGAAACTTTTCATTTATCTGGCTGTATTCTATGGATTGCAGAACAAACCAATCACGGCCACATCTTTTGATTATTCAGTTTTTTACATTTTCGTCATCTAACCCTTTTTGAACAGGAACGAGAAAATGTCAGACTCTTTTTTTTCCTCTTTTCCTCTGGACAATTTAGAGTGTCTTTGTCGCGGTTAACCTCTGCACTGAGCACGCGTCTGTCATTGGATCTGACTCCCCTGGGTGAACAGCAAAGAAAGGGGTTCTCCCATCATGCCCTGCACTCAGTCTGTTGAGGCACGCGCTCTAAACCTTTTTTACTGGATGTGTAATTCTTTGAGCAGTACATTTTAAATTAGCTCTTTCATAGGATTTCTTTGGTTATATAATTAAAAAATGTTTTGCTTTGTAAATGCATTGTTATAATTCAATGATTTTCAATAATCCTCTTTTGACATTGCTGCAAACTGCTAATCCTTCAATTGTTCAATCAAATTCAACTAATTAAGACACTTCAAAACATGAATTTGCAAAACATAATTGGTGTATATTATTCTTATCTTGACCCATTTTAAAACAAAACCACAAAAACAGAATATTGTGAGGCTTGCAGTATAATGAAATAAATATAATTTGTGTTTGTGTGTATAAATAGTAACCAGTATTTGGACATGTTCTTTGATTCTTCTGCCAGTCACTGACCTAGTTTCCATAAAGCTTAAAAACAAGCGTCGACTCTGTTTCACTGTCTTCATATGATATTTTGTGAAGCTTAAGGTCACTGCACCACATCTATTATTTTCTATTTCTTCTATTCTGTTGTTATTTCTAATCTGTTCAGCCTAATGGTTGTGAAAGGAGAACATATGTAATGTCAAGCTTTGCCAAGATTCAGCAATCGCCACAGTGACACCAGACAACCTGTAATTAATACACACTAGAGACAATTTATCTTTCAGCAGCTATAATTAATCCTACTAATAAGACTGTGTTCAACTGTCATATCCACTGTGTTGCAGCTCTAATATGCAGTTATGGACGACATTATAATTATTATCTCAAGATGTTGTCACAGATGAGTTTCTGTTTCATTGGATGTCTAATCAGCGGTTGCATGTTATTATATTCACCCTTTATTTTCAGGCCACTGCAGACGACACAGTGAGTCGAATACTAAATCAAACTTGTCTTTCTGTCCTTCCTTTTCTCACAGCGCTACATGTGTTTCGCCAATCCCACAGAGGTGAAGCCCCCCGAGGACCTCCAGGACCTGGGTGTTCGTTTCCTGCAGCCCTTCGTCAACCTGTTGTCCAAAGCCACCTACTGGTGGATGAACACCTTCATCACCGCCGCTCACAGACGACCCATCGACCTCAAGGTCATCGGCAAGCTGCCCATCGCCATGAGAGCCCTCACCAACTACATAAAGCTACGCAAGGCCTTCGAAAACCAGAAGGTTAGTGCATTGACTGACTGGTTTAGTGTTGGTAATCTCTTCTTCTTGGGCAACATGGGATTACCGCTTAGTGCTTGAATCAATTTAGCCCATAGACCAGTGTGAAAAGGCCTCATAGAACACAAAGCTCAACCAATACAATGTACATTAGGCGTATCACATAAGTAAATGTTTCTTGACTATGCTGTGTCATTTTCCACCATGTGCATTTGCAAAGAAACTGAAGGGCTCCTCTTCATTCTGTAATATACAGAATGTATAAAAACAGCCATTATAACATTTTCTTCAGATCATTTCAAATGTAGGAGTAATTTTAGATCTGAGATCCTGTAACTGATGTGGTAGAAATCAAAAGCTTCACTCTGCTTCTTGCGTCATTGGTGCTGAATAAATAATCGTGGATGTATCAGGCACTGGTGCGGATGGCAACAGAAAGTTGTAGAAGATGATCTGTATGTTGGAAAGAAAATCTGGAGAAAGTGAGTGATAATATTGGGCTGTTTCTCCCATGACTTCTAGTTTCTGTGAGAAGAGAAATGTTAAATAATTTTGTACACAAATGACAAAGCAAATGTCTGCATGTGAAAGGTCCTTGTGTTATTTTAAGCAACGGGCAAAAACCAGATTACGAAATAGGAGAAAAGTGCTGTTCATCAAGAAATCAACTTGGATCTCCCACTCACAGACACAAATAAGAATATACAGTAAGTATTTATGTAAGAGCTTAGAGCACAGCTCAAGCCTTGTTGTGCCACACTTCACTTCACTTCACTTTGAGCCCATTTGATAGTTTAACTTTCTTAATAAATCTTGTATGTAATGTTGAATTTGCTGTTTGTTGGTCAGTCTTATATGTGCTTGAAGTGATCTGGGAATCTTAGAGTAGTTTTTTTTGTTTGTTTTTTGATACAGCTGTTCTCATAAAAGACGCTGATCTCTGTCCTGTGATGACTCATTCCTGAACTGGGACCATTAAACTGTATCAAGACGTCACAGAGATGATTAGTTAGTAGTGTAAACACTGAAATGTCACCGTGCTTTCAAACATGCACACATCTCAGTCCTATTAAGTTGTCTGTTATTTGGAAAAACACATTTCTACTTCACAAATTGAATATGGTTCCTCCACTTCATACCTTTAGTACAAGTAAACATTTTTGTTGGTGCTGTGTCAGAGAGGTGCTGATTAAACCCTGTGCTCATTTGTAAGGCTGCTGTTTTTGGTGGAGGTGTTTTGGTTTGTTTTACTGTATGCTGTGAGGTGTTTTTAATATTTTTGTCCTCCATGAATGTAATGGAGGTGGAGAAAATATTAGACACCTTTTGTGCCACAGTGGGTCAGTGGTTAGCGCAGCTACCCGGCCAGTTTGGGCCTTTCTAGGTGGAGTTTGCATGTTGTCCCAGTGTCTTTGTGGGTTTCTTCTTACAGTCAAAAGACATGCAGATTTAGTGAACTGGACACAGTCATGATCGACTCCCTGTTTTGGGATTACCTCTGGCTCTCAGCCATTGCATGCTGGAATACTTGAGCCCCCTACGACTCTAAGCTGGTGTATAGTAGAAAGTGGGCAGATGGATGGATGCAAGAAGGATTTGGTGGTTTTGATGAAATGAAATGAAATCTAAGTCGCTTTGGACAAAAGCGATGCAATACAGCACACTCAAAAAGGCTTAAAAAAAGGTTTTTCACTGAGTGTATCCTCATAGACTCTCATAAGCATATACTCATTTATAAATGAACCAAATATAATAGCTGCTATTTTGACAATCAAACAACACTTCCTCCTATAAGATTAAGTATTTACAATTTTCAGTATCTCCTCTTCTTTTGCAAAATTGATACATGGGCTAGTTTGCAGTACAGCTCTTCAAAATTCATAAATAATGTAGATGTTTGGTAGAGAATTGAACAGGTGGATGAAACTGCTTTTGTCCCTTCTGTCTATTTCCACACTGCTCTTGTCCCCAGACGGTGTGTTGCTCCAGTCTTATTAATTCAGTCTGAACTGAGGATGTTGCTGTGTTACATATCATTTCTCCTTCTTTCCTCTCTCCCTCCTTTTGCCTATCTCTCTCTCCGTCTCACTTTTGGAGCACGTGTCAGGGGTCGGAGGTGAAGGGCCTACTGTACAGGGTCATTGTTTTCCAGTGTTTGGGAGGTCACGGAGATTCGTCACTGCTGCATGTGCGTCCGGTGTGAACGCAACCCCACTTCCTTCCGGCAGAAGCGAGGGATGAGAGGGATTGAGAGATCCCAGTGGAGAGGTGGGGGGGTGGGGGTCGGGCATTTAGAGGAGAGCCCAGAGGCGGCGGGTCATTCCCATTCTACTGTGAACGAGGCGACATCTCGACCCCTGTGGGGGTGAAAGCACTGCACTTCATGGGAAGCTAGTTTCACTCTGCGTGTGTGAGAAGAAACGTCCTCCTTCCTTCTCGTTTGAACCCAAGGTAGAAAGAAAGGATGTGTGGGTGTGTGTTTGTTTGTGTGTGACGCGCGCAGTGACACATGTTTCGTATGAAGGTTCAACATGAGCTCTAATGGAAACATAGAGACACATGATTACGGTCACGTCTGTTCTCACAGTTCTGTGAATCTCACACACACACAGTGGAAATGTTCTGGGAGTGTTTACTGCACCGTGACAGTCCAGATGTTTTCCTCTGATCATTGCTAACTCACTGAACCAGGCTGTTGGGTTGTTTGTGAAATTAATATATTAAATCAATATAAGTTAAGATCAGTAGCTCCTCCAGTCTGCCTTGAAAAACATCTATTTGCTTCTCAAAGTGATTTCTAATGACTTGACATTTTCTTTTGTCATTTCAAGTTATTTTAAAAGCTTGTTTTCATTTGCTGTTTAATCCTCATCCTCATCCGGCATCATTAGTTATAGAGCAGTTAAACATGCCTGACTGAGCTCCACTGTGAAACTCACCATTAATCACCACATCCCACGATGCAGCAGCAGCAGCAGCGGGGAGGATGGCAGCCCATAACTTGACCTAATTTTGCTGGTTTCCGTTGCAGTGGTGGAGCGACTCTTGAGTTAATGGTGTCGATTCAGCTTTTATGTTCAAGAAATTACTTTCTCTTGCTCTGTTAGCAGCCTGTATGGTCTAACCTTGCTTCTTTTTCTTTTGTTGTGCTGCCAGTACAGCTCCACAGAGAAATAGCTGTGCATAATATTTTGGTAACAAACCAGTTTACTCCTAGCTTCAACAGCAGCCTTCTTCATTACACTGATGGAACAGTGTGAATGTGCTGATAGATGATGATTTATGTTTGTGATTTAGATTTTAAGAGTCCAAATCCTTTAAAGTAGACAACATTCTTATTGAGTCACTGCCGATTAGCTGTATTCAGCAAATCCTCCTCAACGTATTCACTCTACATGCTGATACATTTCAACATCTGTCCCCTCTCTTTTTATCTTCCCCCAGAGGCCTCAGGGAACAGCACCCCAGAGCCCAAAGTTGATCTGGCAGGCTTTGAGGAAAGCATTCGGCAGACCTCTCATCCTCAGCATCACATTCCGCTTCCTGGCCGACCTGCTGGGCTTCGCCGGCCCTCTCTGCATCTCCGGCATCGTCCACCACATCAGCAAAGACAACCGCACCATTCAGCAGCCGGTGAGGGGTCAACCACACTGCCATGCACACAATAGGGTAGCATAAAATAACATAAGAGGGAATAAAGCAATGTGGCTGCTGAATTGGTTACTCATTTTCAGTTGTCACACATCATCATCAACATCATCACCTTCTTTATTGCTAGTGATTTGTGATAAGATCTGTAATACACCCCATTCCCTGAAGAAGGCTGTGGGATACAGTCATAAGCTCCAGAGCTAGTAAGTAAACCTTGAGTTTAGAATATTTTAACACATTGTAATAGAGAAGTGAAATACAGATTTTACATTTTGTGTGTGCGCTGCCATATCACACACAATTTTCACAGTATTACAGCATCATATACATTATTCAATGGCATCAGTTTTTGTTTGTAGAAAAATGAAACAACTCTGTCTCGTCTTTGATTCGTTTTCTGGTTAAGTTTAGGATGTTTCACCAAAATGTGGCGGTCAAACTTTATATTGCTTTCTTTGCAAAGTCTTCACCAGTCTTCAGTCTTTTTGCCCCATTAATGGATCCCTATGTTCTGTCTTAAAGACCCTAAAAACTTGGTTTCAAATCTTTTTTGTGTAACATTACACACTCATGACTAAATAGGCAGCACTAAAAGCAAAGTTTGAGTAAAAAGGTTATCCTTAGTTATCATATATTAAGAGCTTCATCCAGACTGTGTGTGGTCTGATCAGATTTGACTGAGAGTGCTGACAGTATAAGCAAATGTCCACTTCAAACCAGTGAGATGAGCACAGACTGAAATTCTGGGGAAAGGTTAGCTCTTCCTGAGAAGGCATGTAGATGTTGTCAGAAATAAACAAGGACAAGGATTCAGAAACAAACCCAGCTTCAGTAGACCTGACACATGGCTTCCTCCTGCCTCTCAAAGGTCACGAGAGACGTTTATGATGCCCTCTCTCCCCGGTACACCTGCCCCAATGGTGTACTAATTTACTCCTCATCAAATATTAATGAGGCTTATTGCTGGCGGGGCTGTCTCGGTTTCTTAGATTCCATCAGACGGCCACTCAGGCATTCATCTGTAAGAATAACTCTTCCATTATTCGTTTGAAAGTCCCATCCACGCGAGCCAGTGGAATATTAAAAGTTAATTGGAAAATGGTTAAAAGACTTGCCAAGCACTCAAAGTAAAGACTCTCGACGGTGTCAGTTTGGAGAGAAGACTGAAAATAGGCCTATTAGTGACAACAATTGGTAGCAGGATACTGTTTCTGGGTCTTATAGATATAGTCAGAACTCTGCTTTTTGCAGTAGGATAAGAAAGAGACCAGATACAGTTCAAGGATGAGTGGAGTTGAGGCACATTTCTAATCAATAATTTGTAATCTCTCCTGAGGGAATGATCTCTCCCTGATGCAGAATTAATTAATCTTTGCGAGAGATACCTTAGCCGTGTCTTGTAGCTGAAACACATTCTCATTTGGTTTCCAGCTTAGACTCCGCATATCTGCTGCTGTGTGATACTCTGAGGGCTCCACTTCCCTTCAGTTTGATTGAGTTTCACATGCAATGTTGTCGCCTGCTGTGAAATGGAAATGATGCATTTTAAATGGATACCCTCGACTTTTGAAGTGAACAGGAACAATCTCAGTTGAAAGTCATCACTGACAGAGTTGAATCCAATCCTGCAGAGTTCAGCTTGTGTGACTGACCTTTCCAAGGTCCCTTCCCATTTAACAATGATAAACTGATCAATACCTCTACCTTCCCTCTCCCTACCTGTCTGTGCTTCCAGATGAGGTTGCTGGGGATCTATTTCATTTCCTCCAAGGAGTTTCTAGAGAACGCGTACGTGCTGGCTGTGCTGCTCTTCTTTGCCCTGCTCCTGCAGAGGACCTTCCTCCAGGCCTCCTACTATGTGGCTATTGAAACAGGCATCAACCTGCGCGGGGCCATACAGGTACAGCAAATACTCCATGTAACACATGACTTTTTACCAAAACATTATTATTGAGTCTCTGCTGTTTGTCCACATGGTGGTGAATGTGGTTGTCCTCTCACCAGACCAAAATCTACAACAAGATCATGCGTCTGTGCACCTCCAACATGTCAATGGGCGAGTTAACTGTTGCTCAGATCTGCAACCTGGTTGCCATAGATACCAACCAGCTCATGTGGTTCTTCTTCCTCTGTCCCAACCTGTGGGCCATGCCAGTACAGGTAAGAAACATGTTTGTCTACTCTATTAAGTAATCTTGCGTTCTCCATGTGTTATCTCTGTAAGAGCTGTAGCCCCGACTTGTAGCTACCTTTACAAGTAGGCAGCGCACGTCAGCGACATGCGTAGGCTTCGTAGCTATGCTGTAATCCCTTAACGCACAACTATGAATCAAGTTTTACATTGCGTTACAATGCATTGTGTAGTATAATTTTGTTATTTTTCCCATTTGCTGTCTTTCTGTTATTACATTGCTCCTTTGTTGTATTTTGCTGCAGTGTTTATTGATGTATATGTGCATGCTGCAAATATGTATTATTTATTTTTATATCATTATTATTCAGTGGGTTTTATTTTCCATTTTATGTTATGTATTCTATTTCATCTTATTTTTTATTTTTTTAATTTATTTTTTTAATCTTATTTTTTTTTACATTATCTATGGTATTCCATCCCTGTTTTTATGTTCATTCTATGTCTTGTTTATGTATTGTTACACTATTTTATAGAGCTGCAACAATTAATCGATTAGTTGTCAATTATTAAATTAATGGCCAACTATTTTGTTGATTGATTGATCAGTTTGAGTAATTTTTTTAAAGAAAAAAAGGTACAAATTCTCTGATTCCAGCTTCTTAAATGTGAATATTTATGTTTCTTTACTCCTCTATGACAGTAAACTTCTTTAATTTGTGGACAAAACAAGACATTTGAGGACGTCGTCTTGGGCTTTGGGAAACACTGATCAACATGTTTCACCATTTTCTGACATTTTATCAACCAAACAACTAATCGATTAATCAAGAAAATAATCGACCGATTAATTGACAGTGAAAATAACTGTTAGTTGCAGCCCTACTATTTTTTTTTGTGTTTTCAAAGGTGTTTGTTGCTCTGCAATTTGTACACTGGATTGTTGTGTGCTGTGTTGTGCTGCATATACTGTATATCATGCCATGCATCAGCCTCATAAAACAAAGCTCACTTTACGATCATGTGGGAAATAAAGGATTGTACACAGAGATGTGAAGGCTGCGAGAGGAGCGTCAGGTGTTATAGCCCCTGTGGGAGTTAGAAAAGATACACTGCAAAAAGTGTACAGTTGATTGCACTCCTGTGACCTTCACGCTTTGTAAAGCTGTCCAATAAATGGATTGTGTAACTCATAGCACACAGTAGTACTGTATAACCAATGTTGTTATTCATATAGTATTAAGTCCTCAGGAGAAATTAGAGGTGAAACCAGACATCCCTGTAAATCATAAAAATACTATTTCAGCAAACCCTGGAGGTCAGTTAGTTTCTCAAGGAAATGCATGTCCCAGGAAACCTGCTGGATATACGGCTATGTCTTTGAAACTGGAGTTTATTTTGTTCCTTTTTCTCTATTCCTTCTGCTCCATTTGAGATATTCTCTTGTCATATTTACCCGCTGTTTCTTTCGTCCCTCTGGCCTCTATCATTTCATCCATATCAAATGTGGAACCAATTTTACCTGAAATAGAAATACATTTGTTACACACATTGCCATATTTACATTTACCTGCTGCTGCCGCATATTGTTCATTTATTTACACTTCACGTCAGTGGAGCTGCATAGAAATCAAAGCTCCGAGAAACCAGAAATAGCTGGCACGACTCAGAAGAACAACAACCGTAGCTGTGGCAAAGATGACTGAGAATATATGAGGATTTTGAAGCCTTTTGAATACTGATTGACCGCAAGACTTTTAAGAATACATTCTTTTCATGTTATTGTCATTTAGAGAGGGAAATGGAGATGATTTAGACATAGAAACACAATCAGTCACATGATATTTTAGACGGCAAGTAATCATACAACACTTTTGTAATTCAATGTTGGCATAATTCCATCAAGTGTCCCAGTAAGCCAGTGAGACAACATGCACAATACCAGGATCCTGAAACTAGCTCACCTAAATGTAATGCAGCTGTTTTTAATGTTGTCTCTTCCACCTGTGTTTTTCCTGCTGTGACAAGCCAAACTGTCTGCTGTGAAAAAAATCTTTTATGTATCAAAGGCTCAGTAGACTGGAGCTACCAGCTTATTTAGCACATATACTGTGTAAACGAAACGCACGACTCTTTTGCTCAAATTTACTTCAGTGTCTCCAATTTCCCCAAGCCTGTCAGGTTTAGACATTCTTTACATTTTAAGCTGCTGCAGTTAATCAGGAAATGAAGAGTTTAAAGCTTATGGAATCGCTTGTAGGTGAGATGATCACCAATTACAGAAACAAATCTATCTAGAGAGAAAATTGTTGATCCTGTTTATAGCCATGCTAATGGCGTGGCTTTAGCAATAGCAATTCTGGTCACTCCCTTGTCCTGCAAGATGTAATATTTACAAGATAAATTGAAACAAAATTTTGTTTAAACACTCGTGGTTCCCAGAGAATGAATCCAAATGACTTTGGTGATTTGCAAATTTGTCCAATACTTGGGTTTATGAGTAAATTCCTGCAAAACAAGCGTTGTGTTTAGTTCTAATTAGCAAATGTTAGCATGCTAACAAACTACAATGCTGTACATAAACATTATATCTGCTAAACATTAGCATCGTCACTGTGAACATGTTAGCATTGTTAACATTTAACTCAAAGCACAACTCTGCCTAAATATAGCATTGTTTTTTAGACATGAGGTGCTCGTTGCATGCACCGGTTTGAGAGCTGCACAGCAAATTTTATTGTACAGAACAATGTTTGCAATGACAATAAAATTATTCTATTCTAGTTTTACAGCACACGCTTAAGTCAGGTGTGATTTATGTGAGAAGCTGACTGAAACCGCATGGGGGTTGGTGGCTCCATAACTTAACATTGCTATGTTAATGCCATGGTTACATAAGACTCATACCTAAGAGGCAGCCAGCCTCTAGAAAAAGGTGTTAGTTTTTATAGAGTTATTAAAAAGGAACTCAAATCACATCCTGCTGTTCTTCAATCCATCAACCACCTCGTCCCCAGTGGCACGCATTATACTGTGACAGATGAAGGGGAGGGTGTGCGAAATGTCATCCATCTCCATCTGGTTTTCTGTGTCCTGGGGATTCCTGAATCCGGCATGTGTTCAGTGTGATGCCAAAGACGGTGGGTGGGTTGGCTGGATAGGAGCCAAGAACAGGTGGAGACGTGACTCATCTCTGTTGTTGGCCACAGAGAGAGAGAGAGAGTTAATATATGTAGGGGATGAAAAAGGCTTTCAGTTTGATCATTCGTAATTCGTTGTTCAATTTAGTGATGTTGGATTAAAGAGTTGTGTATTTGAAATCCAGAACCTTGTAAAAAATGTGCTGCTTTGCTTGTTCCTTCACATTTAAGCATGTAAGAATGTCAGTGTGTACATCCAGTTAAATAATGTCTCTTCAAAGGCAGCAGAAATGAGGGTTTTAAGCTGTATGTCCCATGTTTGCCACATTCTTGCATGTATGCAATGCTCAAGGTCACTGCTTCTCACAAAGCGGTGCACTGTGGTGGTATGGTTTTCAGACTGTCAGTGGGGAGCGTTGTGTAACTGAAGACCGCCTCTTTGGAAATCTTGTATTTCTTATTTTTCTCTCCACAAGGTTAATATATATATTTTCTTTCTTTTTTATCTTCAACTCTCAGATTGTTGTGGGAGTGATCCTGCTCTACTACCTCTTGGGAATCAGTGCCTTGATTGGAGCGACCGTCATCGCTGTGTTAGCTCCTGTACAATACTTTGTGGCCACCAAGCTGTCCCAAACACAAAAGAGCACCCTGGTGAGTAACATTTATTGGCTCTTTTACAGAGATGCAGTACTACTAGTGACTACCATGCAATTTGCTACAGACATTCAAGGTCTTTGTGAACGTTCCCCTGGCTTTTCATCTGGCACCGTCATCAGGTCAAAACTTAAATTTGTACAATATTTTGGTTTACTTTGCAATGAGCATTAACAGAAACCTGTTATTCCACCGTGTGTGGTTACCAACAATCTATTCACATGTTGAAATGAAATGCAAACAGTGTCTTCAATGTGTGTGGGCTCCGAGGTGCGTCTGTTTCAAAGAGATCATGCAGAAACTTTGCAAACAGATTTGGTCAATATTGGTTTGTCCACATCTTACCAGGTAATGAAGTGGATGTAATGATGGTGTTGAATCGTGACATCACATGCTTCTCTCTCTCCCTCTCTCTCTCTCTCTCTCTCTCTCTCTCTCTCTCACACACACACTTACACACACACACACACACACACCTCAAAACATAATTATTTATCTCCTTGACACAAGATATCATATCATATGCTCATATTGCCTCAAGCCTTTTTGCTGCTTCCAACTGTTACAGAACAGCTATTCAATAAGCCCTGTTGAACGTAATGATGCTGTTTCCTTCAGTCCTTGACAGAGCATGATGTTATACCAGGGAAAAACACTTTTCTTTGATAGCTTAGATGATTGTATCGGCAATTGAACCCAGGAAGTAGAGGTGATTACACTCATGTCGCCCTCTGGCTGCTCCTCTTCATGGCTGTTTAATCACAGTCTTTCTTTTCCACTTGCAGGAATACTCCAGTGAACGTCTAAAGAAGACCAACGAGCTGCTGCGGGGCATCAAGCTGCTGAAGCTGTATGCCTGGGAACACATCTTCTGTGACAGTGTGGAGGGGACCAGGGGCAAAGAGCTCACCAGCCTGCAGGCCTTCGCTCTTTACTCATCCATATCCAGTAAGGCACTTTGCTTCCTCTACACACACTGAACTTTGCTCCCTCACATTTGGGCTTCATGAAATAATGCACAAAATTAAATATTTCTTCCTCAGAAAAAACATTCCCATGAAGGCACACAGCTTTACGCTACTTCACTATTTACTTGACCAGTGTGTTTCTATTGTAGTTCCAACTTTATTGAACCCCACAATTTCCAGACAACAGCTATAATTCAACATATAAAAAAAATAACTGGATGTAAAGGTAACTTATTTATTTACGGCTAAAATTTCCCATTTACAATACCTAACATGTAGCTGCACAATATGGCCACTCAATACTTATTTGTTTTCTCAAGATTGCCACCTTATCTTCTTCCAGGTGAACAGCTGCTACAGTCTGCATGGCTCCAGTCCTGTAATAGACTGTGTCCGATCTAAATTCAATAATTGCAGATTTAAGAGGAGTAAGCGTCAAGCGACCCTAATTTCCTCCCTTAGGAGAGAGAATAATGGAACAAAACAATTTCATGACAGTAATAGGAGCCAAGATTTATTCAGCAATAATTCAAAGCTGAGACTACACTGTCACTGCAGTAACAGCTTGTTTTTATCTTGACATCCATTCATTTCTTTGATAATATTTCATGACATTTTGAATATACTACATAGTCGACAATGGCGGAATCACAGAAAATAATTGGAAGAAAGAAGGAAAAATGTCCTTACACAGGGATGTTGTGATTACCTAGTATGCTCTAGCGCTACAACTTATCGACTGAAAAAATAATCTCTGTAAATAATCAATTAATTGTTAAAGGTCCAGTGTGTAGGATTTAGGTGGATTTATTGGCAGAAATGGAATATAATGTTCATATGTTTTCATTAGAGTATAATCATGTGAGATTTGTTGTGTTTTCGTTAGCTTAGTATGAGCCCTTCATATCTACATAGGGAGCGGGTCCACCATGTTGCTCCACCATGTTTCTACAGTAGCACAGAACGGACGAACCAATCACTGGCACTAGAGAGAGCCTTTCACATTTTTACATTACCTGAAGGCCACCGTAGTTCTATGACACGCTTGAAAAGGAAGTGGTGAGCAGAGGTGTACTCAGTTGGTTGCAATCTGCAACCTCACTACTAAATGTCACTAAATCCTACAAACTAGTTCTTTGAAGTAATTTTTCATTCAAAAATGGCAGAAAATCAGGTTTTTGGCCTCTCAAATATGGAGAGTTTCTGCTTTTCTCTGTTTTATATCATATTAAACGGAATATCTTTGGGTTTTGGCCTGACAAAACAAAACATTTAAAGACATCACCTTGGACTTTGAGAAACTGGGATGGATATTTTTCAGTATTTTCAGACATTTTATAGACCAAACGATTCCTTGATTAATCTAAAAAATAATCGTTAGTTGCAGCCCTAGTAATCACTTGCAGACTGCTGATCTAACAGGACAAACCAGTCTTGTATTTATGAGTCTGTCTAATTGGTTACAAAAAGTTTTTATGAAATCGAAAAATGTTGAATTTTCTCATCCCATATGTAACCAAGTAATCATTCAATTTAAATGAATCTTAGAAAACAAATCAACATTTTAACAGAATATCTGAGTTGACATGGATGAACTTCTGCCTTTTTGTGAGAATGTACCGCAGCAATAGAGAAAAATAGTTCTTCTCTACTTTACATTGTTTATTTTCACTGGGTGAAGTCTTGCCTTCACATCCTCCTGTCTGTTTCTTTTCTGCTTTCAGTTTTCATGAATGCAGCTATTCCCATCGCAGCTGTGTTGACGGTGAGTTTATATTAGCTCTACCATTAATTCACATAAATGTAAATTATCCAATATGCCTCGCTCAAGATGCTAATAGTTGTGTCTAGATAAAAACCGAGCTGATAACTACTGAGCAGAGAGCGTCCTGTTGACTTCCCACCGTGTGAAGGACAGAGCAGAGACAGTGCCAGCGTCCGGTGACATTTCACAGAGACTCTCTGACAGCACCACACTAAATCCTGTCTGTATTTATAGAAGTCCTTCATGGTTGTAGACATGAGCGGTGACAAATTAAAAAAGTCCGACAGATACCAAGGAGAGGGGCGATTATAAACAACAGACGCAGACAAGTGATTCATCTTTGATTCGATGTTATCGTGCTCCTCAAACTCTAACTTAATAGGACAACTCAAGTTCAACAGCAACTTGATGCTGTCAGCCAGAGAGGGACTTCTGTTTCTCCTTCAACGGGCCTCGAGAGACTATCAGCCAGTCAAACAGTTCAACGGTTTAAGTATCTAAATCCATGCTGTTGAGACTAACTTCAGTCATTCTGTCCTCCCTCTCATCCTGCAGACGTTTGTGGTTCATGTTCACATCTCTGAGGACGCTGATCTGTCCCCAGCTGTGGCCTTTGCCTCTCTGTCCCTCTTCCACATCCTGGTCACCCCACTCTTCCTGCTTTCCAGCGTGGTGCGCTCCACCGCCAAGGCTCTTGTTAGGTGAGAAACTAAAATAGTGCAATGTCAGATTTATTATCTTCGCGCAGATTTTGTTTTAAATAAATGACAAAGAATGCAGTTTCATAATCTGAACTAGGAAAGACTGGTTTGTTTTTGTTTTTGAATGTTTATTGGTTATGAAATAGTCATGCGGAAGGAGATGTTAACTGCGATAACAGAAACACTACTGACAATAAATAGAGTAGTGAAAAGTCACATTATTAGATGAAACGCTTGACCTTTTCTTGCAGCCATTATTGGATCGGCCTTTCTTCATGTAACGAAGTGCTTAATTTCTCTGTTGTTTTAGTACACTTGTCTCTGGCACTGGAACGTTGTGCCTGTTTATTTCCAATTAGATTGGCAATCAAGACATCTGTTGTGATAAGGCTGCTGCAGAGGTACAGATCTCTCTCCCTCCGTTGCACAAGTCAAGAACTCTCCATGTGATGAAGTTGATGCACAGTGTAGTGGAGGGTATATGTAGGTATACCCACCCCTTTTTCTGGTGGTTTACAGTACAGTTTACCCACCTATCGGCCAAAAAGCCATTGGAATATATAGGAGAGTATAACCATATCCTCTTTGGTAACCTACTTATCTACCTACATGTATTACACCCCATCAACGACCACTACACCACTGCTTATATCTGCAGAGAGGAGTGCTAAACTGCACAAGATGTCTTGATACATTTTAGGTAGAAAACAAGTACAATAACTTGAGAATGACGGCCGGGTATCCAGCGTACAGCAGACTTAATTTTCTAAGGTAAACTTTCACCACTCTTAAAGGTTAGGTGTTCATAAAAAGGCACAATAGAAAATGAAAAACATAACATACTGTACTGAACAATAAAATGGTTCAGTACAGGAGGCCAGCTAATGCAACTGTGCTGGTGTAAGCACCTGATTTTAACTAGAGTGGCTTTTCTTTCTTGAATGCGGAAGCTGCCTGTGATCCTTTGAGATGTCTATTTTGGGACTGTGTGATCTGACACACTTTGTTAGACACCAGGAATAAAAAAAACTTACAGTTTATATTCAGTTTATCTTCACACCTCAACATGAGGAAATGTCTCTTGTGGGAGAAAAGGCTAATTAGGCAATATTGTAAATGCAAAGTCATTGTGCAACGTTAAATATATTTAGAGTTGTCATTTGGTGCTGAATAAGCATCAGTTATTCTTCTTGGACTGAAACTTTTCAGGTTTCAAAACTCATTCTCATTTCATAATGCTCTTGTGATAATACCCATCATAGTGATGTCACTACTGCGGTGTATTTGCTCTAACACACTGTGACATGTTACCTGTACTTCTCTACTGTATACTGAATGTCTTCATCCATGAGATTTATGGATACACAGATGAGTAAACTGAAGGAAATGAGTCCCAGAGTCAGATCTGACATTTAGCACAGATTTAGTAATCAGATTTAGATTACCTGTATCAGGGGAGCATTTGTTCTCATTTGGGTAGTGAAGTAGAAATTAGGTGATTTAGCTCAGAGATGTAGAGTTATGTGAGCATGTGTGACAGGGAGAGAAAATGAAAGCTCGTTGTTAGTGAACCATGTCCCATAGATTTTCCAATTTGTTTCACTGAATGAACGATGTGACAGCAAACAGCAGGGATGCAACATGAATTAAAGTGATCTCATTCAAAATCTGTGTTGCTTGTGTGTGTTTACTGTAGTAGTTGAATACAGCATGAATGATCCATTAGTATGCTTTGAACATATTATACAGATGTATTATACAGATTCATTTCAGTTTTCATCATTTAGTGACTTGATTTCTCTGTTTCTTTCTGTTTAATCTTTAGCGTTCAGAAGCTCAGCGAGTTTTTCTCAAGTGACGAGATTGGAGAGGAACAGGAGGCCAGAGCGATGTTAACCTCTGGCTCCAGCAATCACAACCAAAATAGATACCAGGCTGTGGTAAGTACATGTGCACACGTTTTTTGGGGTTGGCTCGATTTAGGCAAGAAGGTAGACAACGTTTGTTTCCAGGGATGTTTTTGAAACGTTTTTATTCATGACAATAAATCCCAAACCACAGTGGGCCTATATAGATATAAAGCATGTTATTTTAATCTATTTTTTAAATCTAAGTAATCATGTAGCGCGATATTTTCACTCTCTTGCCTTGTCCTTTCCTCATGTGGATAGGGGATGTGATCATACACAACAAAACAAAAGGTTAAATGCTAATTTAACATGTCAAATTAAAATTCCCCTTTCAGTACCATGGAGAGCACCACTCAGCCAGGTGTACCAAAACATTTATGAACTTCAATATTTAGAAAATAATCACTAAAAGGAATAGCACAACGTGCTATCAACATAAAATAAACAGGCTACAGTATAAGCCTACTTATCAGTCTGCTTTGATGACGACTTCTGTCTTCTTTTTCTGCTTTCCTGTGGAGGGTTCATCATGTGTCGCCCCTCTTTTACCCACATCTCTGCAAATCTCTGGACCAACCCCTGGTCCCTTGACTGAGATGAACAGTAGACTTTTCAGCATGGAGACGTTCATCATGTAGCCCAGACGTGGTGTCTTCTCTTGACACACAAGCACGAGCGCTGACAGTGAAAGTCCATTTCCGATGTTATTGTTGTTTGCACTATAGACAGTTCTCAGATGCAGTGCTTTACTTAGATACATTTGTATTTTAGCTATTTTATAGGGTCTATTGATGAAGTAGCATTTATAATAGTTTCTTACTATCCCCCCTGCCTTTGCGTCCTGCCTGTCTCACTTTGCTGTGAATGTTGTTTTCTTCCTCCACCTTATCGTGTTCCTATTAATATCACCATTTACCCCTTTGTGCATGATGTTACACAACCCCCCTCTAGTCATCCTCTAAACCTTTCCCTTCATCGTCCTCCTCCTCTTCTTCCCGACCCCTCAAGCCCCTGAAGGTGGTGAACCGGAAGCGCCCCCCGAGGGACGACTGGAACAACTACAGCTCACCGGGGGACCATGAGGGCGACCTCCCCTTCCAGGACGTGGACCAAGACATCTGCATCAAGGTGAGAGAGAGACAGACGGACAGAGTGTGTCATCCTCCACCAGATGCCATCTGGTCAGAAACAAGATGCAATATTCCTCTAGGTTTTATCCAAACTGATGTGGTGATGTAGCAGATAGAGTGGTCTTCACAATTGTGAACATTTTACCTTTTATTAAAGGTCAATCTTTTCAAACTACATGGACTGAGTTAATAGGGACAAACACACTCTCTCTCCAGGTTTTGTTATGACCTTTAGAGATTTCTATGCTATGAAGAACAAAAATCAGTAAATGATGTTTTATAGTCTTCCTGTTATGTTTTCCACCCTCTGCTGGTTTGGAATAGTCCAAAAGATGTTATAGATTAAAAGTGTAATTGTAGATTATTCCAATCAAAAGGGAGTCTGAAAACACAGAGCTTTTTACCCCTCTCTGTGGAGCCTGAGGGAACAGAAAGGCAAAGCTGGTCAGAGAGTGTTAATAAATACACTGAGGTTTATGACTGTAAAAAAGCTTCAGGTAAATTGGTTATTTAAGATTAATGCATTTGAAAATGAACATAAACCTACAGTATAAGTTCTGATCTGGCATTTAAAGACAGCAAATGAAAACCATATATCATATCATACGTATATAGTCATGGGTGTGAGATGGAGATTGACAAGTTAAAAGAAGAACAATGCTTGGACTTTGGATGAATGCCCAGACCTACATCTACATAGTGTTATATATATATATACTGTAGTGTATACAGTACATACTGTGCCTATTTTTACGTAACAGATAAATACCCATCCACAGTTTCTCTGACTTTTCTGAATGGAGACTGATCGCTCTTCAACAGCATTTTCAGAGTTGAATTAGTTGGCCTGAGGTTTCATCATCACAGCACAGTCTGTACATCATACCGCTGAATCACCGATCACACTTTGACAAAACTTGGAATGATGTGAATAATTTCTTGCCGCTGCTGTTTTCAACGTTGCACTGACTTGCACTATCAACATTTGTTATTAATGTAGGAGAATTATCTTTCTAGATCTGGAAAAAATTTAAACTGCAGTGATTCGCCTGCTCAATGAATTCTCTGTATGTCAATCATGCGAGTGAATTGCACCACTATGCTCCCTCCCCTGCATTAAGGGAAAAAGAATGAGGTCACATTTACTTCTTATTGCCTCACTCTGCACCATTTTGGATGGATGGCATGTTTACTGTTTACTTGTTAAAGAGCGAGTTAATCTCAGTTTGCGTCTGTGCTCTGCTTTCCTCAGATAACTAGCGGTTATTTCACCTGGACCGATGGACCACCAACACTTTCTAATGTGGACATCAAGATTCCTTTTGGTGAGCATCAGGCAGTGTGATGCACAATCTGCCTCCTCAATTCCTCTCCTTATTCGTCTCCTTCTGTTACTTACCTGTTTACGTTATTGCCTCTCAAACCTCTCAGGTAAGATGACTATGATTGTGGGCCAGGTCGGTTGTGGAAAATCGTCCCTGTTGCTGGCAGCGCTGGGAGAGATGCAGAGAGTATCAGGAGCAGTCAGCTGGAACAGGTCAGTTATACATTCACTGTTTTCTGTCTAGGTCAGTCAACTCTGATACTTCAGTTAAAGCATTTTAATCTCTTTTTAGATTTAGAGGATTGCCCCATCAGCCTGAGAGACTGAGAGGTACTCTATGTAGCTCTATAGTAATTAAACTAAGAAAACAAGGTCCTCTTTGAAAATAATTGCGAACATCCTCTAAACATCAAGTTGCTAGATGCAGAGAGCAGGTGCAGGAGGATGACGCTAATCAGTGTTTGTCCTAATTATCTGATATTTACTGTGATTAAGTGTCTCCTGTGCCTAAATGAAATGATGCACTCTGTGTTTGAGGGTTTCCCTTCAACAGGGAGGTGCTGGTCTTATAAACATAACAGTATCTAAACAGCAATCACCCCAGTATATTAACCGCCTCCACATCCATTAAATCTCAGAGCAATAAGATACATGTGCCCTCAGAGAAATCCATGTACCGCATGTTATACAGTTCATTCTCGTAAGGAAATTCAATGTAGAGGTGAAAGGTTAATTTGAAGAGGACCATCCTGGTCAATATCATGGCAGTTTTTTCTTCCTCATACTCTAACTCATGCTTTTTAAACCTCTCTACTAGGTAATTGGTATGTCAGGGAGCTTTTATTTATGTGTTCTTGCAGCGATAAACTCTACGTCCCTGACAAGGCATCGCAATTAGCATCAAAATCAGACCTCTTAACGTGACATGGCAATATAACAAATTGATTTGTAGGTCAGTGAAATAGAGCTGATATTGCAGCTTTTATGGCTGATAGATAGAGTGCGGTGGAACGTGAGGATCCTTTCATGCACCACTGACCCGAATTTAGTCAAATGCAGATGGGGAAACATCCCAACAGACTTGCTGTGGCTGCAGGCCAGAAACCCACCGTTTACAGACGACACCTAAGCATGCCACGCTAACTTCTAACGTCTCATTTACATTAAGAAACTCTCTTAAAGTTTTGAACTACATCTAGTTCATATTTCTGTATGAATGCACTTTGGACAAAAGTGTTTGCCAAATCAGTGATTTCAGACCTTTTTAGCAGGAGACTCCTCAAAGCAAGGCAATCTCTACTTTGGACCTCTTGTAACAGGTGGTAAATGTCTGAATTACGAGCAGTTTTATATATATATATATATATATATATATATATATATATACTGTATCTATACAGTATATTCTATTCTTAAAGGTAACTTACAGTTTGTTTCAGAGCTTTTGCCAAGCGTCTTTTCTTTCACTCAGTTTATGCGATTTAAATATGCATCTTTATTCACATGTCATGACTCACTGGGTAGAGCGCATACTTTTAAGGCTGAGTCCGTACCGCAGTGGTCCGGGTTTGAGTCCGGCCCTGGGCCCTTTGCTGCATGTCATCCCCTCTTTCTCCCCTGCCTTTCCTGCCTGTCTCTCTAACTTTCAAAATAAAGCATAAATGCCCCCAAAAAACGTTAATATACTCCAGTGTAGTTCACTGTACGTTAGAGCAAGTCAGGTGAATATTGCTATGGTAGTAAGGTGCATGATTGTCCATGGATGTTAGAATTAATTGTTCATTGATGCTTGAATATATATTTCATTTATGTTAATTATGAACGTAATGTGGATGATTCAGTACATTTTGTGATTGTGATAGTGATTATTTGTGTGTGCGCTGTTGTACTATATAATTTCTCTGCTCTGATGTAACCTCTGCAGAGCACATTTGAAATAGCTCGGCTGAAACTGAATACACATATCACACCCAATGCATTCTGGGAGTCATTAGCCTCTATATCCTGCATCTGAGTATCTCATCACCTCCCCAGCATAGCGCCGATATCAGTCTCCATATGTCAACAAAGTTTAGTAACCCCCTACTTGTTTCTCGCGGTGTCCCTGGCAATCAAACACACACACACACAGTTCCTCCTTCTGTCCTGATGCCAGGGCCGGGCTGGCACGCCCTCTGATATCAGGCTGGATTGTAGACCCCGCTGGGTGCTGAACTCTCTCACTTATCATGTGTCCCGGGGAGAGACTAAGGAGGACTGTCATTTAGACTGTGCCCTCCTGAAGCGCTCAGACGCATTAAGAGGAGTTTGTTCTAATGTTCCCACTATGTAAGTTGTTGTTACTGTTGTGCTGTGTTTCAGTCAGGATCATGTAGAGCTACACATGGATGAAACGTTGTATCTGGGAGGGTGTTCAAGTGTGCGACAGATTCAGCGCAGAACAAAAACCAGCAGATACAAATCACTGAGATAAGAAATGCACATAAAGCTAAAGACAATAGAGGATTAATGAGGCTTGTATGTGCTTGACAGAAGTAAACAGCAGCATGACTAATCAGAAGAGTGTTTGATTCGTTTAACAATGATTTGTGGCTCAGCTGTTACTGATCAGCTGTTCATGTTGTCACTATCAAGCAATGAGAACTGTTTGGTTACTTGACACATATCACATGATCTTAGCAGATTGAATTGCCCAGTTTTCATGGAAGTTTTATATTTCTTTGAGCACTTTAAGGACTTCTTGTCCAAGTTGGTCTTTAACGTTGAAATTGACCTTTTGGAAACAACAGTTGGCAAAACAATCTCACCACATGGTCCACTGTTCGGTCAACTGATGTTTCCAAGATCAAGATCAAGTTCTTCGTCAGTGTAGTCACTTCTTTTCTTTGCTTTTCCTTGAACTTTGATACAATACCACAGCAGTATGACAGCATCATCAGGGACAAGTTGTGCTTTATGCTTTTAGTGTCTCTATTCGCTGTGTTAGTCGCTCGCTTTTGATTCGTTTTGGATGAAATAAAACTTGTTAGTGGGTCAAATTACAGCTCATGATGGACGGCATCTTCCCTTCGGTGGGGTGACGTGTTTACCAACGCTGTATTTTCCAAACACAATCCGTCATTTCCATCGATGGGACCCCCCAAGCACCACCCTTCCTCACCCACCTGCTCTCTCACTCCAAATAAGGCATAGAGGGAGCGTCTGGGATTTCTCTCTCATTAAAGTGGATGACTATTTGTAGCTTGACCTCAGTATCCAGTCAAAGCAGTGCAGGTTGGATGTCTTGTGTGCAGAAAGGTCCCGAGTCTCAAAACTTGCCAGCATAATGTAGCCAGTTGGATAGCGGGGTTGGGACATAAACTGTACCTGCTGAAGTGATTAACTGCAACACATCAACTGGTTGACCCCATGTCCAAAACCAGAGTGTGAAACGAGCACTTTACTTTATATTGTTTGTAGCTGGGTTTCAGTTATTGAACTAAAAAACAAGAAAAGCGAGCGAAGAAAAGACCTCCTTTAAGAGACTAAAATTAATGTTTGTTGACAACAAGCATTATCAGTCTTTATCAGGCGTGGTCATCACAATGAACACGCACCATTACTCCCTGTCATCATTGGGGGACTTAAAGTTTTAAATGGACGTTTAAGTTAATTAAAGACAGTTAAAAACTGTGGAAAGTTCCTCAGCCTGGCTTTGATGATTAGACTTGAGTTTTTTCGCTGCAGATAGAAACTTGTACGACTCCCTCATGAATTCTCCTCTAACGTGACCTTGAGGTGTTGATTGACGTGAGGAGGAAATAGTCCTCGGTGCTTCAGTCAGAGATGAAAGCTGTGAGCATGATTACTCTGTTTTTACGATGGCTGCAGGATAAAAACAATCAGTCGTCCATTCAGGCTTCAGTGTTTTTCGAGTGTCATTAGGTGATGAGGGCTGATGAGGTCATTTTCTCAAGGGGCGTTTTCGTTGTGTCTTGTTAGAAACTGCTCAGTTTAGTCCTGACAACAACAACATCAACAACAAGAAAGCTGATATTTGACATGTTGATTTTTATATTGTAATCTCACCACATTTCCCACTTCAGAACTTCTTGAAAAAGCAATAATTTGCCACATTGCCCATATTATGTGTTTATACTCTTACCACTTGCCATCCTGTCATCTTCGTAACTTCTAACTTCTTCAAGCTTAATTCGCAAATTCATTCTTTTAATACCAGAGAGATTCCTTCCTTTTTAGAAAACTAGGCACAGCCGGTATTCCTTGAGATATCTTGGTGCACGGATATGGAAAGCCAGCCCACATATTATTAACAGCTCGCTATAATTTCAAACTATATATAATTTTTTTTTGAATCTCTTGTTTTCCTTTTTATTTAAATGGATTTTTATTTTACTTAATTTAGGAAGAGGTCCACTACATGAGCTTACAGGCTTATTAGCTTCACTTGTCTTATCTGTTCACTTCTTCTTTTTTCCCCCTATGTTGTTTGAATTAAAAATAAAATTACAAAGAAAAACAATTTACTTAAAAATGTGTGTTATAATTTTTCAAGTAATCAAGTAAGTTTCTTTATTTTACTTTATAATAAAATATTGAATATATGTAAAAGAATAAATAAATAAAATTAAATAAATAAATAAACATACAGCTAAATACAAACATTTACATTATGTTTTAATATGTTAAATAATTTTTTAAATTTTCACTAATTCTTAATTGGTTGTTTTATAGGTCTTTTCAGTTTAACACCTGGTGTATAGAGTTGCTGACACCGTTCACTGCAATGTCTTTTACACAGTCAGTACACACAGGTGTTTGCATGTATGTATGTGGCATGTCAGAGCTTCTTGAATGTCAGCCACCAGTTCACTTTCTAACAGCTGCTGCACTAAACTAGTGTAAATCAGCTCTCGCTCTCTGAGAGTCACCTTCTCAGGATGAAAGAGGTGTCAACTTAGCAAACCTAAAAATACACCGCAGCTTCTACTGAGCATGTGCAAAGCTCCAAACAGCCAATCAGATCTTAATGAATTTTAGAGTTAGGAGTCTGAATGTGAATGGTTATGTGCATGTGTGTGTGGATGTACTGTATGTGTACACTTTGACACATTTAATTCTAAAAATAAGAGTTTATTTGAGTTTTAAGGCCTTTTCAAATTACATAACCAGACTTCATAAATATCCCCGGCATCTGGGCGTTTACATTGTATTTTTACAACTTTTGATGAAGAACAATTGCAGAATTGTTAGATAAACTTCCGTTTATATATTTTGTCTCTATTTTCTGCAGCCTGCCAAACCTTGACTCCGAGGGAGATGAAAGGTAAGTCAGAGTAAACTAAACTTTTTTTATTAGATTTATCATATACATACAGGTATATACATGAAATGAAAAATGAGTAAAGAGGAAAAAAGACCAATCACCCAAACCTAAACATAAACCACTACCATCATATATATTTTAATCGTGCTTTAAAGGACAATTTCTACTTGAAGATCTGAGATTGACTCCTGAGGACAAAAGTCAAATACATTAAAATATACTTGCAGCCTGGAAGTGCAAACATGCTGCAGTACACTATTTTTGATGAGAGGAAAGATATTTGATTCAGCTGTTTGACACCAAGGATAGTGGACAGACACTATAAATCCTTGTTATAAATAAAGCTCTGTTGACAGTTCATTATTATCACTGGTTAAGATAACGCAAATAGTGGGGTTATTATAGCGCATTGGATTAATTGTGGAATTATTGTTTCTATTTGTAACTCAACTGGCCTTGCCATTCACTGTTTTTTTTCGCACTGGAATTAAACACACACACACACTAAGGCATCCATGTCGCCCTGCGTATGGCAACAGTATGTCAACCGAGCATTTGATAGCTGGTGTCTTGTCATTGGCTCTTTCTGTCTAACCAGACAGATAACATAGGAAACTTTTAGCTCCTTGTCTATTGATAGCATTATTTTATACGGGTGTGTCCACAGAACCAAGAACTGTCTGGTGAATGACAGTACAGGACGGCACATATGTTTGTTTTTATAGTCGGGACACAGTGAATAAAGACAGTGTGCAGTGTAAACAGAATACTGCTATGTCAGTTCATTTAATAAAATAGTTTCCTCAAGTACATCACACCATAAACAATGTCATGTTACTTGGAATAATTATCTAAATTTTTGCACTTAAGTCATTTCAGAGCTCAGATTTGATAAACAATAGCACTGTTCAGGGTTGGCTTTATTTTCTCTGTATATATCCAGTACAAAAAAACAAAACAATAAATGATGAATGATGCATGAAACCAAATCAAAATATAATAAATATAACTTTAAAACTTAACATAATATATAGTATTTATTATAGTGGTGTTGGCCACATTCAACTTTCAGGACTACATAACATAAAAAGCCTAAAGTAAAAGCCTACTCCCTCAATAATTTCCAACTATGTATTACACGTCACTCACAATAAATTATAAAATTATTCATCCACAGTATTTATCATCTATGTGATTGCAATCTAGAAAACAAATCCTCAGCTCACTGGGACTTTTTCTGGTGACTTGAGTATTTTTAGCTCACCCTGTCTCTTTGCTCTGTGACTGGTGGCGAGATAAGCTTCGGACGAGATCAAGATTAGACACCGCTGTCTAGTCAGGAAGGAAGAATGGCACGTATGTGTGTCACATCGACCCCCAAACATACCAGCCAGTAAAAATGGAGAGTGAAGGAATCAAATCATTTCATTGAACTTCCCTTTATTTCCCTGAACAATCAGCGTGGTATTAAAAGGCCTCTGCAGTCCCTTTTAATTATTTACAAGCGTCAGTTCCTCTCTACAAAACAGAAAGTCAGATCAGTCTTCCTGGTTATTTGATAAGTCTGCAAGTTTCTAAAAAGAGAAAAAACATTTACATATTTTTTGGAAGTTTAGTGTGTATACAGTTTCAGCAAGTATGCACAAATCATTCTCTTCTCACCTCAAACACCCTGCCTTTACAGTTATAGCGCAGCTTACAGAGAGAGACATACACTAGATGAACAGGATACCAGCGAACAGCAACAAACATCCCGGCGGCCGCAGACCCCGTGTTGACGTACTAATCTAAGCCCGAGGAATCAGATCCTCTGAGAACCGAATGCGTCAGAGTCCAAACGAGTTTATGCTGATTTCCATATCAGCAAATTACAGGAAGAAAAATTGGGAGCGGGAGGGGGTGGGGGTGGGCGTTATTTTTAGGGAGGATAAGATCACAGCTAATGATAGATGTGTTCATGTAGGGCAGTGGGTGGCCTGTTAGTGTTTGGCTTGTGACATGATGGCAATAGTGAGAGAAGAGTATACGGGTTATTGTGTGTGTGTTTGTTTTCTGTTAATCATTACAGGACGGAGACGGAGTGAATAATCTGTTTATCTCAGAGGAAACAGTATTGCTTATTTAATGGGTTTTTGTATGTGTGTGTGTTTGATACTTTCTCTGCAGTCCCACAGACAGAGATGCAGCAGGTGACGGAGAAATCAGGTGAGCTCAGACAACAGTATGCCGGTCTCCATGGAGACACATCATCATTACCAGCAGAGCAACAATCCTCATGCTTATCTAGAAAGACACTGATAAGATAATAGAGAACAAGATATTCCCATTGCTCACATATTTACCCCCGACCCTCAGCTGCATATTGACTTCACAAACACACCACAGTCTCTAATGATCTCTGGACCAGCTCTTTATGTACTGAAGTTATTATCATGCATCACCAGCCTCTGAGGCTCAGGAGTCCCTGTGATCCAGAGGTTAAACAGTTTCTTAACCCTTGTCTGAAACAAAAGACTGATTAAGAAGTCAAATTGAAACATAGAGAACAGATTATTGATTGATTGACACTTCTGTGTGTGTTTTAAAACCTCTGGTAGGAAGAGAGGCGCTGTGGCCTACGCTTCCCAGAAGCCCTGGCTGTTGAATGCAACAGTGGTGGAGAACATCACCTTTGAGATGCCCATGATCAAACCAAGGTAAGGCCTCATACCTGCACCAAACCAGTGGTTTAAAGAGGATGGTATGAAGGATGAGAGTGTGTTGCACTCTGCGAGTAGTGGAAACAGATGTGACTTAACCAGAGATATTTTTTTGGCCAAGTTCTCTGGGTCATTTTATGATTTTATTTTACTACACTAAATAGATGACAAGAAATTAGAGAGAGGTGGGAAACAACATACATCACAGGTCCCTAGCTGACTCAAACAGGGGCGGTTGGTGTTGTAAACCCAGAGGCCACCAGGGCACAACAACCAGAAATACATTTAATTCATTATGCACACATAAAAGTGAGCAAAGTGATGATGGAGGAAATTGCAGCAAGAGGAGGAAACAGACATTTCAGCTAAGTTTTTTTAATCAATGCAGAAATGCAAAACTATTCTTGAATGTTCCTTGATGAAAGGATGACAAACAGCAGGTCAAAGGACGGATGTTTTGGCTGACTGTTGTATTAGACTGCACTAGTTTTAGCTAGGTGTACCTGATAAACTGGTAACTGGTAGTGGGAGGTCAGGCATATGTTCCTTCTGCATCATACTTGACCGATGTGAAAATCTGTTGATAACTTTTTGAGATTTTTTAACTATATCCAATACTTGTTGCTTTCGTTGGTTGGGTTGGTTAGGTTTAGGCATGAGGAATGAGATTGGTTAGGGTAAGAATATCATGGAAAGCCAACAGAGGCAGAGAAGGGCGGGTCGTGTAAAGGCCCGGTGACGCCATTCTGCTTAATAATTAGCCATGTGCTCCTGTTTGTTGTATTATTGGAGCAATGGGCTTTCGGAACAGTGGAAATTAGTTTTTTCGGGATAACAGGCTGTCGGACAAATGGGCTTTAAGTCCAATTGGACATTTTTCGGACTATTGGGTTTCGTAATAATGGGCCGTTGGAACAATGCCATGGTACCGGTGGAGGTACTGATCTTAGGGAACACAGACATGCTCCTGTAATTAGTTGATTTGTCACGGTTGCATTCCAACATCCTGTTTTCAATGCAAACTCTTGTTCTAATCTTTTTAGTTTTCTCTTGATTTGTATGTTTGTGGATGTGCTCCGCATTGTATAAACCTTTTCAGACTGTAGTCTTGCATTAGTAGCCACTGTGTGGAAGCTGTCTTCCCTACATTGATTAATGAATTTCATTTTGATGCTTCAGTGCTGTTACTGTGACACTCGTAATCACAGTAAAACTAGCTGTCTAAGCCTGTGATTAGACTCTAAGGACATTCTCCTTTAATTGTAACACAGTAATCAATGTGTTGTCAGGCTAAGCTATTAAGCCAAAATAGAGTCAGTAACCTTGCTGCTCCCTGAGGCCACTGTGGTAATTTAGATGTGTTGACGCCTGATTAAGTCCACACTTTGAGTCCAGTAAAAAAACAAAACAACACCTTGTGACTTCCCAAATAACTTGTTTTGACACCAAGACACCTCGAGCCAGGATTTCTCTTGGCTGAAGGTGTCTTTTCGCTGTGCAGAGTGTCTACAGTTTCACTCACGCCTGGCTCAACAACATATGCTGTATGTTTCGCCTGCGGGAGCAAATCAAAAACACACACATTCTCTTTTAATGACACACTCAAATCAGTCGCACGCGATCACAATTTTCATCCTCACAACAAATGGTCTCTCTGAACGGTCAGTTGCTTGGATTTATGGTTGTGACCGGGCTCTCTCTGGGTCTAATGGACTGTTTTCATATAATACATCTAATGGGCCGCTGTGGTTTGTTGCTGTGGAGATGTTTACCCAACCTGCGCCTCCTCTCCACGCTGTCTCCTCCGTCTTTCTCTTCACACATCTCTTTCTCTCTTTCTACCCCATCTTGTCCTGCTGTCTGTTTAATTTCTGGCAATATCCAGAGAAGCTGACTCACTTTAGGGCAGCAGCTGTAGATGAAGATGCTGTAGGGTCAAAGCTGTTTAATTGCCCATGTTTGCTGCTGCATCACTCATTAGCTTTTGTGCACAACAGTTGGTTCAAGCACAAACTGTACACAGTTATTTCGAAACTTTCGAAAAGTTGATTATGAATATTTTGTCTGCTCCTGCCATGATGCATCATTTCTGGCTTTGGAGGTACAACTGTACAGTGTACTGCAGTGTTGTAGTCAAGACCACCTAAACCAAGAGCAAGTCATGGCCGAGACCAGAGTGTAACGAGACCTAGACAAGACCAAGGCAGGATGTGATGGAGTTCCGACCAAGACCAGACCAGTACGAGTCCCACACTGCATAACGCACTTACAATAAGATGTGGAACATGGCATAGGCACTCCTCAAATTGATCTGAAAGATCCACATTCCCATAAAATCACCCACAGAAAACAAAGAAAAATTCCACTTTTGTATACATATGTATGTGTGTGTGTGTGTGTGTGTGTGTGTGTATAAGTGTACCACGAGAAATATCTTGATAAAATAATCAAAAGGCATTGCAGAGGTGAATTTTATGTGTGGGAATTTTCCTTTGTTTTCTATGAGCAATCACAGTAATGATGTTGACAAATAAATCAGACAATGCACAGGCAATCTCTGCTGTCGTGGTCTTGACCGGTCTTGAAATAAAATCCTGAGTCCTCTTTGCCTGAGACAAAGACAAGACCGAGTAACAATAAGGTTGATTCCGAAACAAAACCAAGACCTTCAAATGGTGGTCTTGAGACGGGTCTCGAGTACTACAGCACTAGTGTCCTGATTATAAGACATTGAGTGCTGTAAACCGTAGCTGTGTTGTTGCAAGAGAGTTGACTGGTTCTTATATTTGAAACAAAACCATCATGTGACACACTGGACTCATAAATCTATGCATGGACAATTGTGATTTGTTACATTCAGATGAAGAATACAGTAGGTCACATCCCCTTTATTAATATGTTCATTAAAAACTCATCTGATAAATTATGCAGACTATTTGAAACAGGATTAATCCACTTTTTCTGGGCCATGACACTATATTTTAGGTTGCAATGTTCACAAAGCTCCATTGACTACAGAACTGTCAACAATGTGTCATGTGTTTGTTTCTACTGTAGTGGGTAACTTGAGAAATGATGATACATTTTAATGAACAACATGCGATTCATTTAAATCTGAACATGAATGAGTGACTGATGCAGCACTGAGCTTTGTTCCCAGGGTGTCTCTGTGGTCTCTGAATCTGCCTCTCATCTCTTTATTCTGTCTGTCTGTTGAAGCGAGTCTGATGAAGCGCTCAGGGCAAAATCTTTCAAGTTGAACCACAGAGGCTGCTGAAACTCGTATCTTCTTTTCCGTTTTCAGTGTCCGTGGCTCTGTTCAGACGTTTGTGGGTTGTGTAATGCATAGATAACATCTAGTTATATAGGAGATTCAATATGTATCATTTAAATTAATTTACTGTCTAGATTATTAGCCAAGAGGTTGATAATGAACAGGCCCATAGTTTCCTTGTGGCTGATGTCAGCAGCTGGTCTCTGTCCTCATTTGTATTCTGTCTCTGTCTCTACTGCCCTCCAGGTACAAAGCTGTCATCGAAGCCTGCTCTCTTCAGCCTGACATCGACATCCTTCCACAGGGGGACCAGACAGAGATCGGGGAGCGGGTCAGTGTCACAGTAAAATCATTGATTTTCCTTGAATTCCTCTGACGTCTTGTTATTTTCCAGATCTGACCATTGCTCCCACTATGGCTCACTGTATTGCAGAATCATTTGTCGTCATTACTGTGCAGGATTTGATGTTTGTGCGTACTGTGGGGAGCTGGACTGACCTTGTTCAGCCAAAGCCCTGTCATGTTGGATTTCATTCATGCACCAGTAATGCGGGAAATAAACCGTAATCTCCTTTGTTACTCTGGGGGCAAGTGCTACATGCATTTGTGGATGTAATCATGTTATTCAGGCCTCTTTGTAGTAAAACCTTGTAATGAAGTTTTCTGCCCTCTGGTGCAGGGTATCATCCTGTCAGGGGGACAGAAACAGCGCATCAGCGTAGCCAGAGCCTTGTACCAACAGACTCACGTGGTCTTTCTGGTGAGTCTTCGTCTTCACGCACGGATCTTCGATTGAAAGTATGATTTCAGTTGTTGGATTGCACCTTTGATTAACCTTGTTAGCAGACAGTGTATTGGTATTCACAGCGAAGCATTTGTTTGTGGAGTTTTACCTGAAGACTCCTGAAGTGATTCTATTTCTGATGCCTTCCTACGTGACAAAAATAGCAACACGCTCTCTCAAGCTCAGCTGCGGGGCCGAGAAGCTCAATGCAACTTTCAACTGACAGATTGAAAATGTTAGCTCCTGCTGGATTTTACCGCCTCTCAGTTATTAATAATCACTTTGCATTAAATTGTTGTAACTAGGGCCTCATTATTGATGACTCTGCAGGTTATATTCTTGATTAATCGTTTAGTAAAAATGCTATTCATAATTTCTCAGAGGCCACAGTGATGTTGTCAATGTGCTTGTTTTGTCTGACTAAAGTCTAAAGCTGTAAGATATTCAGTTTACTGTCATATATGACTAAGAAATACAGCAAATCCTCACATTTAAAAGCTGGAACCAGCAAATTTTGGGCATTCTTGCGTGAAATATGAATGAAATAATCAATCGAAGTCATGTACTTCTGTGCACCAATCAGACAGCTGTCAGTCAAATCTAATCAAACCACACCCAGACAGTCCTAATGAAACAAATAAGCTGAGTTATTGTGTACTAAACTACTAAACTCCTAACAAATAACAACTAAGTATGTTTATTTCCAAAGTGTAACTAATTTTTTTTTTCGGATTATGTCATAAATATTTAATGTTATAGAGAAATTCTTATTCCTAATAAATACTTATTAATGTCTGTTTATATATATTTTTAGGATGACCCATTCTCTGCCTTAGACATCCATCTGAGTGACCATCTGATGCAGGACGGCATCCTCAAGCTCCTGAGAGAGGAGAAGAGGACGGTGGTGTTGGTCACACACAAACTTCAGTATCTACCACACGCAGACTGGGTAAGACTTGAATGTTTATCTTGGCTCTGGATAAACTGTAGCTTAACAGACTCCTTTTCTCTTTAATAGTGACACTAATAGATTAGATTGTGCATTTATGATGCTGTTGTATTATTCATGATGAAAACATTTCATTTGGGATCCAGACAGTTTATCTCAGAAAGATCCCAGAGCGCATAAAGATTGATTTCCAGTGTCAGCTAATATTAAAAGATTGTATTTCCTCTTTTCTTCTCCACCTTTGTACGTATGTGTTTTTTTATTAGATCATTGCCATGAAAGATGGCACCATCCAGACTGAAGGGACTCTGAAAGACATCCAGAACTCTGAGCCTGACCTCTTTGAGCAGTGGAAAACCCTGATGCACAGACAGGACCAGGAGTTTGAGACGGTGATTAATTCAAAGTGCTAATGAATCCAGTGCTGCTTAGAATGACAGTTTGATTACCTGGATGTTTGCTTAATATTGCAACAGATTGTAGTCTTTAATATTCAGGGAAGAATCACTTGTTTATCTTTATGTCTCCTTCAGGAGACAGAGGCAGCGAGTATGACAGATATGGAGAGGAAAAACCTGCGGAGGGCCATGTACTCCAGAGAGGCCGCCAGGACTGAAGAGGACGAGGAAGGTGAGCGATCACAGGAAACAACACCTTGATTACATGCATGTATGACTGCAGTCAGTCCTTTACTGACTTTGGTCTTATTATTATGAGTACATGTGTGATAATAATAAAGGTGCAGTATGATTTCCCTTCTCCTGTTGCATCTATTTGCTGAGGAGCAGCACCTCTTACATTACATTACATTAAATCTTAAGCTCATCAGCTTATTTTTAATGCGAACACATGCTGCAGTGATTTGAATGAATACAAATTCGCTGGGTCTAGTGTCTCATGTCTTGGCTTCTCTTTAGGCTTTCTCAGCAACCAGATACAGTATGACACCATCTCCTCTCTAGCAACCCCCTGCTGTGGCTAAACACCGAATCTGATCCTTTATCTCTGCTGTTGAATGTGCAGCTATAGTGGGAGGTGCTAAGGTGCAGTGGCTGTACTCTTTATCTGTTTTCTGTGTTGTTTCCTGTGTGCTGGTGGCATTCCTGAGTGGACTTGTGCGATGTCTCCAGCACAAAGTGCCGCCCTCATGTTCGATCGAGCAGGTGTGGCCAGAAAGCATGGACTGAAAGAAAAAAGAGAAAAAAAAAAACGTCTGTGGCATCGTGACGCTGCAAGCGACTCGCAGCTTCTCCCACCATCCAACATTTTCCCCAAACATCTGTCACGCCTACTCCTCAAGACCTACTTAATGCCAGCATGATTGATGATGGTAGCAGTAGTCTGTTTTGCCCTGCCAGTCATCATCTCCCTTTCCTTCCCTCCTCTACTCTCCTGCTTTCTCTCTGCCAACGATTTGTAAACTCCCCACATGCAGCCTCGTGCTCCAAAGCTTGCTGCATGATGTGATATGATATATTTACATCAGGGGTGGGGAGGAGGTGGGAGCATGTTAGCATTTGCTCCTCAATCCCAGTCAGTGTGTCATGGCTGCTCTGTTGACCCAGAAAAACACGCCATTCATGAGAATGACCAATTTGCTTGCTGTTTAAGAACATTAATGTGGATGCTGTAGCCTGTAGCATACTTTCTCTGTGGTTTCTCCTCTCCTTTGGCCCTCTTTCTCTGTTATTTTTTCTCTTCTCTTCATGTCCTGTGCTAGTAGTGGTTCTTCAGACACATCTGAGAAATGTATCAGAAAAGATGACAGAAAAAGGACAGAGAGAGAGAATACGAAGATAATGAAATATCTAGGAAGGAGGGTAGGAAGAGGAACGTCAGAAATGTCAGAGAGCATACGAGCAGTGAGTCACAGCAGAGGAGACCACAGTTCAATACAGAAATAGTCCTTTATGTACAGTAAAGCACAGTCATGTTTTATAAAATTCATCAAGCTATAACTCAAAATACTGAACCAAGACTCTTAATCACTTTAACTCATCTTTGTCTTGATCCCAGAGGAATCCCTGGAGAGCGACGATGACGACGACATGTCGCAGGTAATGCGTCAGCGTGCCACCATCCCCTGGCGCTCCTGTGGCACCTACCTGTCCTCCGCCGGTGTCCTCGTGCTCACCCTGCTCCTCCTGTCACAACTCCTCAAACACTCCCTCATGGTCGCCATTGACTACTGGCTGGCACACTGGACATCACACGTCATCGTGGCCAAGACAACTCGTAACTGTACCGTCGTTCAGGTGAGCTGTTGTTATCCTGTCAAAACGCTCTTTGTTTTTGTGTTGATCAGCAGGTTTGAGAGTTATGAAGTCTTTTCCTGCTTTATTGTCACTGCCTTTACGGGGGCATAAATAAATAGTTTATGTAATTTTTCCCCTAAAATAGCCACACATTCTCTAGTTGTAGCTTCTCAATGAGGCTTTACTGCTTTTCTTCCTCTGTGCCTTATCTGAGGGGTCCACGAGATAAAGAAGGAAAAAGAAGCTAAGTTTTACAACACAAATTTGAATTCCTATCTTTGATTTTTGCATTTTTTGTAAATATTGGATAGTTTGGGATCTGTGGGCCTTGAAAATGTATGAAAAAGACACTATTTGAGAAGTTTGTAGGTCAAAACTTGTGACTCATGGACTTCTGACACTTCTATTTTGAAGGGGTCACAAGTCAAAAAGGATGTGAAACATTGTCTTATGTGGTAGTAAACTGGATATTTTTAGGTTTTTAAACTGTTAGTCTGACAAAACAAGCAATTTAATCACTTTGGGTTTCAGGAAATTGTCATTTTTTAACTATTTTCTAACATTTTATAGATCAAACGATTATCGATAAGTTGCAAAAATAATCTGCAATTTAATAAACAATGAAAATAATGATTGCCGCCCTTATTTTAAACAAACTCATGTATAGAAAAGTAGTCAACAGTTGATCATATCTTTTTTTGCGTCCATGCTGTAGTGAAATTACATAACAGTTTTCTCACGAATTCTCCTGTGAATCTCAGTTGAGCGGAGCTGACCTAAAACACAAACACATACACTGCCAGCTGCAGATGGAGCGTTCGCTAACGCACCCTGAAGCAACCGCAGCTCCGACTCATCTGCATGTGCGAGAGACAAGGATGCATTGTTGGAATCTCAGAGAAAGTACTGCTGGGAAATGTAAAGCTGCAGATCTTTGATTCACGTAGATTGTTCAAAATACCTGCAGAGATCATATAAATATGATCATATATTGATAAATATATCATATATCATAATATGATCACATATTTATCATATAAATGTGATCTCTGAGGCTTTTAGTCACAACTGATACGACCTGATACGACTGATACGACCTGAAATAAACCTTTATCCTGAAGTGTGCATGTGAGGGAAAGACAATTTGTCACCTCCACGAACTTCTTTAACCTTCATTCAGTTTAAAGCTCGTCTTTCATCAGCGACCTGTTCCCTGATATAGTGTCTAACTGGCACTCACACACACAGAAAGCATACACACATTCAGAGAGAGCAGAGAGTTACACACACACTCGTGCTCAGAGACAAAATATCTATACCGGCAAAGGTTAAGCTGCGTCGCTCACACGTCGGGGCCACATCAGCTGTTGGCAGCTTATCATGTTCCAGGACCAGTGAAGCAGCTCTATTATTAATAGTCATGTGTTTGTGTGTGTCTGTCTTAGTTTTGCTTGTGTGCTCACGTCCTGTGAATTATTACACCAAGTCACCTTTCACACAGCCATGCAGAGGCTAAAGAAGGAGTCAACAGGGGTTTGGGGGACAGCAGTTGGAAGTGCACTTTTACCTCATGTCGAATACGAACAGTGCTGTGGTCTCTCCTTTGCTTCTCTCTTTCTTGTCCACACACACGCAGACATGTACAGTTAAGTGCAGATTGTCGATTGAATGCCAAGGACACGTTGTTTGGCTGAGCTTCGGTGTGCATTTGCCAGGCTTATCTAATCTGTGGTGTGCTGTAGACTAATCCATGTGGGGACACTCAGATGTCCTGTTGCATGTAACTGCCAGGCTGCTTCCTGACAGCACAGAAAGGGGGTTTAAAACCATATTTTCACTGTAAAGGCACATACAGTTGACAGATAATTTGCAGAGTTTCTGTCTTTCTTAGAGTCTGAAAATAAAGGCGCAAAAAGAGGATTACAAAAGTGGAAATTAATTCTTGATGTTTCTAGTGGGGTGCTTACCGCTCCTCACTCGTACATCACCTGTCGTCGACGATTTAACTCCCTCCACCTCAGGAGAAGTTCTCTGTGGTTCATGTTCATTGAATATTGGATGCTCAGATTTGTTCCAGAGAATCACATGAACATCACACCGACGCCGCCAAAATAAAATGCATTTCATGCTGAAATAAAAGGTTAAAACTGACGTCAGTGTCCTGATTGAAAAACATTTTTTAATTGAATTTGGACCCATTCAATCCTAATTGGATTTTAACTGGTTGTATTTGAATGTCTGACACCATGAATGTCAGTAGAAAAGTTTGAGTCAGTATCAATGAAAGTACAAAAGGACGTAGTTGGTAAATTGAGGAAAAAATGGAGAGAGCTCAGGAGAGAACAACATCTCTAAACAAAAGCTTTGCCAGATTAGCTTTTACTGTAACAGCCCAGACACACCAAACCGACATCAAATAACTAGCGGCGACAAAGGCCGACTGTTATGTCGCCACACGTCGCCTGTGTCTTGGCCAAAAAGTTGTACTTGAACACACTGCAAAGACCACAGCCAACAGCCAAATACCACAAACGTGTTGTGCCGTCGTGAGAGGAAATAACTCTCCCTACCAGCAGGTGGCAGTATTCTTTTTTGTATTCAAAAAGGGCAACCAGAAGACCGAGGACTGCAGATATACATACGTACGATATGATACGTACATGAGTTTGCCTACACCACTCTCACTCACCACTTAGCTTCATTCCAGACAGCCATGTTGTTGTGAAAATATCCGTGAATTGGAACGATAAGATGAGATGAAGTTAAAAAATGAGAGGAGCCTTCTGTGTTTCTCCTCTTGACTTTACTCGTTTGCTTGCTTTCCTCACTTCCGTTTCTCTTCTCGTGCACTGATTCTCTTAAGCTGAACAGCCAATCAGAGTGATTTCTCTCACCGATGGGCTTCGTGGCCAATTCTACATGCTGAATCGGCCAAAAAGATCTCTGACACAGGCAGACTAGAGCCGATGATGCGGGACACACTGCAAAACCTAGGCGGACAGACGCTCACCGACAGCCCAAAATTGGACTACCGTCTGGTGTGTCAGGGCCTTTAAGCTTCACTGGCTTTTGTGACATTAGATAGAGTTTTTAACAGCCTCAGAGTTTAATTATGCTTATAATCACAGTACAAGCAAACCCCATCTCTCTCTCACTTTCTCAAACACACACACACACACACACACACACACACAGCAGCAGCAGTCATGTCTTTAATAACCCTGTCTCTCTCTCTTTCTCTGTAGGGCTGTGTCTTCAGTCACTCGTGGTATCTTTCGGTATTCAGCGTGCTGTGCTGCCTGGGTATCGTCCTGTGTCTGGCCACCTCCGTGGCTGTGGAGTGGACCGGCCTCAAAGTGGCCAAAGACCTCCACCACGACCTGCTCAACAAGATCATTCTGGCCCCCATGAGGTTCGACACTCAGTGTGTGTGTTTGTGTGTGTGTGTGTGTGTGTGTGTGTGTGTGTGTGTGTGCTGCAGCAGCTCTGCCTTGTGACGTGTGAAGTAGCCAGAGAGATGTTTGCTCGCTGATACTGTGTGTGTGCTGAAACAGATCATTTAAACAAGGCAACGCGGTTAAAAGCACCTTTTTTCGCCCCATTACTCAGAGCACCATCTGCTTTCCTTACGCAAAACCTTGGAGATGTCACTTACATTAAGACGCTCACATGCACATAACACACCTGCATGTGCTGTATATACACTCACGTGCACAGCTGAATAAACAGATGTATCTCACATGAAATAATTCATTCAACCAGCTGACTACACAGCACGTCTGAGCAGATTCATGTTATTGTCTTGTTGTCAAGAAGTGGAAATCTCTAAAATATAATGATGGTCTTTAAGGATTTAGTATATTATAGGAAGAATGTAAGCTTGGAAAATAAAACTGTTTTTAAATGAAGTTATTGGATGTAAACTGGATTCTGAGGGTAATGAAATGTTTTCATCCCTCCAGGCTGTTTGAGACGACTCCGCTCGGCAGCATCCTCAACAGGTTTTCCACAGACACAAACACAATCGACCAGCACATCCCCACCACCCTGGAGTGCCTCTCCCGCTCCACCCTGCTGTGTGTGTCCGCTCTGGGCGTCATCTCCTATGTGACCCCCGTCTTCCTCATCGCCCTCCTGCCGCTGGCTGTCGCCTGCTACTTCATCCAGAAATACTTCCGTGTGGCCTCCAGGTGAGTCGGCGGGACGGATATCACAGACGTGTTGTTCACTGTATGTTTTCATCATCACACCAAGGTCATGTTCTCGGTGAGGACGTGAGGGTTTTTGCGATGGAGGGCGAGTTTACGTTTTACAATTACACACAAATAACACAGGAGGGGGTTTTAAAGGCTGATTCTGGTATTTTTTTATGACTCAACATATTTGAATTTGACTTTTTCGGCCCAAAAATATTTTAACATTTCAATGAAGTAAGAGGTAGTATGTGTTTCTCCACCACAATTATATTCCTGGGAGTGTGGAGAAGGCTTTGAAATGGCATTTTGATCATTAAACGGAAATATAATAGAACAGTTAAATAAATAAAATGCTGGGAAAAATGATTTGATATTTCAGACAGAGGCCCTGCGTCTTGGGTGATCCGATCACAACTGGACAGCTCTAAGCACGTCTGTTCTCACCTGGCATTAGAATGCGTCTTGAGTGACCACTTGTGATCGGATCTCACTTCCCCGCTCTATCTGAAAATAATAGAAGTAAATACATGGCTAATACAGAAGACGTTGCAATGTAATATTACAGGAATGTCAGTAGTGATGTCCTACCTATTCATGAATTTGGGTACATTATATTAACATAAAAATATAAGCTTATTGTCTACTGGCGGACACCGATTCCTTTGCCAGACAACAGCAGGGTACAGAGCTTCAGAGAGCGGGGAGGAGAGTGAGCGAGCGGGCGGGAGGATGTCAGGTCTGTGCAAACCACCAGAAGAAAACACCGACACATCACAGACAGTATGATAATAATGCACTTATCCTGCCTAGTCCGATAGTCTGTAGATATCCTAAGATAAGATAAGATATATTTTAATAAAATAAAGTTATACCGACAGAATACAGTAGAGCACAGAAGCTGTTTCCATGCTGCAAGGCTCATGTCTGCCTGTCTATCTATTCACATGAGGAGCGCAGAGACCCACGGATCTAAGCGGGACGTCAGTTGAGTTTTCGTACACACTGTGTGGCCATATGTGGCCCAGACCACCTCCAAATGATGTCTGAGCGATTGGATCTCAATGCGTCCTCAATGCATCTTGAGTGCGTTCACACCTGTACTTAGAGCTGTCTACTGTCTACCTGGATGCTTGTTAAGGCCAGGTCTGAACAGGGCCAGAGTCCCCTATTAGAGTTCACAGATTCCCCACAAGGAACTTAGTTTTTGTTGAATTAAATTGGATTTATTTTGTAAAAATTAAAGCCCTGACTGGATGTAAGATTTGTCTTTTAAGTCCTTGTTTTCACCAGTGCTCTATTGCTTTAATTTCCCATAAATATTGAACACATGCTGAAATGCATAAACCCACACCAATGAACGTGGCTGAGAGTGGGATGTGCGTCACAGTGAAGCCAGTGAAGTGATATTTCATTTGAGTCAACTGTTCTTTGTATCTGTACCACTGTTCAACTGCATAGTTATGCTGTCCTCACCATGCCAACCTTACGACCTTTGATATTATTTGAACTTTGCTTCAGTTGATATTTCCCTCTCCACCGTGTCCTCTGTCTTCTGGTCAGGGACCTGCAGCAGCTGGAGGACAGCACCCAACTCCCTTTACTCTGCCACTTCTCTGAGACAGTGGAAGGTCTCACCACTATAAGGGCCCTCAGGTAACTATTACTAACAGGTTATCTTTATTAAATGAGCAATATAAGTAGAAGATTATTGTTCAACATTAAGAGGGATATAAACTTGTTACTTCATCTGGATGTTGGAGCTTCACTGTGCAGGATGATGTATATGCAGAGTCCGACACTAGAAGGCTGTTTTCACATTCATTGTCTTCCAACCTGTCTGGAGTTTAATATGTTTAATATGTTGTCTGTATAGTCAGATATTGTTGAAATGCTTAACTTATTTCAAAAACCTGATATTTTCAGAGCAATATAGACTCATTTTCTTTTCAAATGATCATTTCCATAAACAATTTTATTATAAATATATTATTTAAATACTATTTAACTTCTTATAATGATAATAATATATCTATCATTCAAAACACAAGTCCAAACGTTTAATAATTCATGAAACATATTAGCATTAGTTAATGCTGACTGTGAGCCAGTCAGGCAGGTCGGGTCTCGGGACATAAGAGCACAAATGGAAATGAGACGTGTCTTTTTCCATCGGCAGGTATGAGCCCAGGTTCAGACAGAGGCTACTGCAGTTCACAGACGCCAACAACATCGCCTCTCTCTTCCTCACAGCAGCCAACCGTTGGCTGGAGGTCCGAATGGTAATGATCCGTCCCCTGTTTACTGCTTTAACATTCAGATCAGTCCTGTTTACGGTTTGACTGTTTGTCAGACAGCAGCTGGTTCACATTTTTGTTGATGTTGCTGGCTCCCTCTGTTGGGATCCCGAAAAACTGAATATTTTCATTGCTTTATTAACCTCACACTCTGGGTTCATGTGATGTTTTATGTATCGACTGCATGCGGCTCGCAGCTCATTTGGCTTCTCGTGTTTCACTGCAGCAGAGGAGATAACCTTCATATATTTATGGGTTCATGTGCACAGATGCATAAGAAAACACACAGGGCTTTTGGGCAACATGTCTGTCTTTTTTTATGTGTGTTGACAATAAACTGATCTAAAATAATGGATCTGCTTTTATTGTATTTACCTTTTTTAATTATTCAGCGATGTATTAACCTCCTGCTGTAAGTTGACATTGTCTCTCTCTCTGCAGGAGTATATTGGAGCCTGTGTGGTGTTGGTGGCAGCTGTAGCCTCCATCACTAACTCTCTCTACGACAACCTATCTCCCGGTCTGGTGGGGCTGGGACTGACGTATGCACTCATGGTGAGACTGTGTGTGTGTGTGTGTTTTATTGCTTGTTTACCTGCACTCTTTAAGGACAATACAGGTGGTTTTACACATTTTAGCTGCAAATTGTGCATATTCTATGTGATCACCAAACTTGTCCAAACTTTATAATCATTTGCCAATATAGAATAAAGTGTTTTGTTCTGCCCTTTAACTATATTTTTCACGTTTTACTATATTCACAATATTCAACAATTATAAAGAAGACTTTTTCTGATTAAATTGAATATTAAAAAAAAATCCTGCATTTTAAAAATACCACTTACAACACAAACACTCTTTGGTTGGAGACAGATGGAGAGATTTATAAAGAGAACAACTAATTTGTATTTTCTTTTCTTGCGACAGAAAATACAACAACTTTTAAATACTGTGTGTCGTAATGTAAAAACCAACTGAAAATCGGTTTAAATAGTTCTGCTTATTTAAAAAAAATGGTAATGAATTAATATAAACTATATAATACGAGATATTTGTGAAACTTGATTGTTTCTAAATATATTGTTTCTGTCCAGTAAAAACAATGTGTCTTCAAATTTGATGAATTAACATTATCAGATAATCTGAAGAATTCAATGTTGAGAAAATTCCTCTAGATGTGTCATAAAGCTAATGAAGTGTGTGGCTACAGTGACATTTACCCAACTTCCCTCTCCTCCTCCTCCTCCTCCCCCCCTCCATGTATCAGGTATCCAACTACATGAACTGGATGGTGCGTAACCTGGCAGACATGGAGGTACAGCTTGGCTCAGTCAAGAGAATTAACGGCCTGCTCAAGACTGAACCAGAGAATTACGAGGGACTGCTCAGTGAGTGCAGCAACACACTCACAGTTCCTTCTTAATTTAAACCTCCTTTCAGCGATTCAACAGGTGCACAACAAAAATGATATCTGGTTTCTTGTCTGAGTTTTTTGGCTGGACCGCAGCAAGGCGGGACGGACTTGCTTCGTAAATAAGAACGTCTGTCATTGACTGACTGAGTGAGTCATGAAGTTACACCATTGGTCAGTCGAGTGTTGGAGTTTCCCCATTGGGCGCTTTCAAAATAAATAGGCCCGACGGTGTTTCAGCTGCATCTTTGCCTCCACCATTAATCATCTGATCCACTGATCAAAACATACGTGGTTGTTGTTGCTGCGCAACTCTTACGCACTGACTGTGAGACGCAATTTCAACTTTTCACCCCGGGTACATACATATTAATGTTTAGAATAAACAATAAATGATTAGTCTACCACTTAGTGTGTGGTGTTTTATTCAACATATTATTAATGATGCCTCAGGTTCCAGATGTTCATACTGTCTGTCCTGAATCAGCAGCTGCCAATACTTTCTCTGCACAGAGTTTGATTTTATCTCTTTACCTCCACATAGTTGTCGCTCTGTGCACACAAGAGGACACCGCGGGCTCTATTTTCATGAACCCAGCGGTGCGGCCAGATTACAGTTAGGTGCACCCTGCCAAGTGTGTCGGGAGCATGCCAAATGTAATTTGGTAATTTTGTGGTCCGGCTCCCTTGGCAGAAAGAATGTATTATTATAGGTGGGTGCATTGGAGATTGTGACAATCATGGCCAATCACATCTATTACTTCCACCCCTTTTAATCACAGGGCTATCCCCATCATGTTGCACTGACAGTTTGGGAATCCTGTCGAACGTTTACCTCAGAGCCAAACGTATTGTTGTCTGGGACTTGAAGCTGAAATTATGATTTACAGTTTAGTTTTGAACCCGAACAATCTCTATCACGTCATGTTGCTCATCACAGACGCACATCTACCTGTACTATTAATTAAAAATTTGGAGCCGCGGATCTGCTCTGCGTAATAGTGGCTCTACAGTGACATCATCTCTCCGGTTAGAGGCGGCAGATAGAACAGATACCTGATGCCTCAGCTGGCTGTAAAGAGACTCCCCATAGTAAAGGAAAGGCCTTCAGTATAGTACTGCTAACTGTCACGGTGTACACGGTCCAGCCATATACTAGGTTTTGACTTGGTCTTGTTGTGATTTCTTCCTCACTCAGGATGAAGTTTAAAGTTACATTTACTCCACATTCATCATTGTCAACCTAAGGTATCATAATGCTCACGAGTAATGTATTTTTATCCCACTTTTATCAGTTAATGCCTTTATATCCCCAAGTAATCTATCTCACATGCAGGTTTCCTTTCAGCCAGAAAGGATTTTGCAAAGAGGCCAGTGGCTTTTTAGCATTAAAATGCATTACTAATGAATTTAAACATAATTAAAAAAATCTTAATCCGACACCAATGATCACAAATTTAGAGATGACAATTATACACTATTATATCGACGGGTAAAAAAGGTGAAAGCTAAAATCCACGGATGTTTCTGTGTCTGTCTCAGCTGTGTCTCAGGTCCCTGATGGCTGGCCTCGAGAGGGAGAGATCAAGATCCAGAATCTGAGTGTCCGATACGACACCACGCTGAAGCCCGTCCTCAAAAATGTCAACGCACACATCAACCATGGGCAGAAGGTAGCCAAACTGAGGAAACCTGTGAAACAAAACACAAATCCCAGAAAATATGATAAATGAATAATGATGATTTGGACTTGTTTGTTGTTTTCAGGTGGGGATCTGTGGCAGGACGGGCAGCGGCAAATCCTCTTTCTCCTTGGCCTTCTTCCGCATGGTGGACATGTTTGAGGGTACAGTAAAACATCAACGCTTACATCTAACTCATTGTAATGTGAATTGTAGTTCATTAAAATGACTATTCAAAAACTATGAGAAGGTTTTTACATGCAACTCTAGCAAGAAAATACTTCACTGCACTTTTTAAAGTAGTCAGTGTGTGATGTGTGTTTGCATGCGGTTCATTCTTCTTTGTTCTTTCACAGGGAGGATTGTGATCGATGACATCGACATCGCCAAGCTGCCTCTGCAGACCCTCCGGTCTCGCTTGTCCATCATCCTTCAAGACCCCATTCTGTTCAGCGGCGCCATCCGGTACGATGAACTGCACTTCATCATCAATTTTCCCAGCAGGGCACCTCGTCGCAGGGGTTTAGATTTGGTGATAATTGAGTTTTAGGAGAAGGGAGAAAATACAGAGCGATTCCAGTAACAGGGCCAGCTGGCAAACTGTGACACACTTCAAAGACACTTATCTGAAGCATGAGTTGCGCTGAGGGTTTGTAGATAAGAGGACATTCCTCTGAAAACTCCACAGGAGGGGTTTATTTTTAGACTTCAGCGGCAGTGACCATAAAAGCTTCATGTTGTCATGCTGGAGAAGAACAGATGAGGATACATTTAGAGAAGCTGTGTCATGATGTCAGACTGTAGTTCGGGGTATTTCTGTAAGTCAAATAACATAAAAGTTCTTAAGTGTAAAGTTTATTTACATATTTGGAAAGAGAGAGATTGGGGAACGATAAGCGACAATTTCATAAAGCGACACTACTTCAAATTGATCGAGATCATGATGACATTTTAGTGTTGAATAAAGAGATGGATGTTTATTGAGGGTTTAGATCGAGGATACATTGTGTATCTTATAAAGTCCCCCTAAAGTGTATTAATATGTGTGTATGTGCTTGCATCTGTGTTTATGCATGTGTGTATGTGTGTGTAGGTTCAACCTGGATCCAGAGATGAAGGCTACAGATGAGATGCTCTGGGAAGCTCTGGATATCGCTCAGCTAAAGCCTGTTGTTAAATCCCTCCCAGGAGGCCTGGGTGAGAAAATCTGTGCTTCTTTTAATGTGTGTGTGTGTGTGTGTGTGTGTGTGTGTGTGTGTGTGCGTGTGCAGCACCATAACACAAACACATGAGCCCCTTTCCTGCAGCACAGAGCAGGCACATTTTAACATTTTTCATATCGAGGATATGTATCATTTAAAACGGACAATGAAACTTAACTTAACCACTTTAAAACGCTGGACACAGATTCAGTCCACGACAGTTGCAGACTGCAGCGGTCTCAGCATCAGATCAGATATTAGCTGAGAGCCGTGTTCCTCTTCAACAGACGTAACCTACATACATGATGAATGTGTGGTATGCCGATGCATGCCATGGGGCCTCCTCTCTGCACTCTGTCTTACTTTAGCTGCTGCTGGTTTGCAGTTTATCTTTCCGTTCTTTATGTCTCCGTCATCCTCTACACTTCTTTATTAAAACAACAGAGAAACCACTCACTACTCTGGTACAATAAGCGACTGCTGCTGCTCCTCTAACCTAATGTATTTCTGCTTCAGCCGATGTGACACTGACAAATGTGAGTGTGTTGACGTGTGACATCTTGGAACTGAGCTACTCACTGCTTTAATTTATGTTCACTGGGACAAAATGCCCCCTTAGATATTGATCAGTAACTCCGAGGTTAAGGACTAATTCATTTAGCCCTTTAATTAAGTTAAAGTGACAGTCCAGGGTCTTTTGTTGCGTGTAAAGCAGACCACAGTTAACTTCATTGAGTCTTTGTTACTGCAGTGATGCTGACTTTTATAAAAGATGTACAGTTGGAGTTAAAACTTTAATGTTTTACTTCATTATACTTATTTAATGCTTTGTTTTGTCATATCTATATATAGAATTTAGTAAAATATTTTTTTATAATCTTTTGCTTAATATAAAACCTATAATTTCATGGTTCTACCTCTCTCTCTCTCTCTCTCTCTCTCCCCTTGGTTTCTGTCTATCTCTTTACTATTTAACTGCCCAATAAAGAAAAAAATGACAAGCAAAGAGAGAAATATTTAAAACTAACTACAAACTGTAGCTCACTGGAGAGCAGTTTAGTTTTTCAGATGTCGTTTTATGACTTGACCTCATTTGTAACATGGGGTTGTGAATGGGAAATCAATAAGATATTGATCTGTAAGCCAAGAGTTAATGGCCAATTAACTTTGCCCTCTCATTTAGCTAAAATAATAGTGTAGTGACATTGTAATGTTATGTATAAAAAAGCCTCTGATTTTAAATCTGTTTACTGTATGTGAATGTACATAAATATGAAAACTACGCATTTACACATTTTATTTGATGTATTCTTTTTATATATTTTTTCAGATGCCATGGTGACGGAGGGAGGAGAAAACTTCAGTCAGGGTCAGAGACAGCTGTTCTGTCTGGCCAGAGCCTTCGTCAGGAAGAGCAGCATCCTCATCATGGATGAAGCCACTGCGTCCATCGACATGGCAACGGTCAGTGTGTTTTGGTTACCAGATCACTGTAAGGTGGTGGAAAGGCATGCAGCGGGAATTAGCAGAAAAAGGGGGAATATGATCCCTTCATATTTCCCCTTTTTGTGAAGAAAATTAAAGAAATGGAGGAGATGGTGAAGACGAGGATTACTCAGTGTGAGGGGTGAAGCAAAGATCATGAGGTTATTTTCATCTGTAGGCACGAAACAAAGAGAAAACCACTTAGCCCAAAGACCCAATCTGTGTTTTTGACCTTTTAAAATCTAAGGATGCATTGACATGTAATTGAAGAGTTAAAAGTTCTAGGTAGAAAATCTGCATTTTGTGTCTCTCAAATTTTTATATAATAATTTAGATGTAGTTGTTTAAAGGTCCCATATTGTAAAAAAGTGAGATTTTCATGTTTTTTTTTATTATAAAGTAGGCTTAAGTCCTATATGAATACTGTGAAAGTATCGAAACACTCAATCCAGGGAAATACACACAGCCCATATTCATAAACTCTGTATTTGAAACAAGCCGTTAGGATTTCTGCCCATTCGTGATGTCACAAATATACAATATTTAGATCCTTGACACAATTTTAAACGTAAACTTTCTAAATGTGTCCCAGTTTATTTCCTGGTTGCAGTGTATGTGAATGTCATCAGCTGACAGGAAGTACACATGGACCCAAGCTGTTGACTAGCAATGTTAATGCAATTCTGTTGCAATTCCGTCAAAATGCGCTAAAACGGAGCGTTTCAGACAGAGGGTAAATACAGGTATATTCAGGTCGACAGTATGAGGAAAATAAAGGTTTTTTTGAACATTAAAGCATGTAAACATGTTCTAGTAGAAACACAAAATACAAGTATGAACCTGAAAATTAGCATAATATGGGACCTTTAAATCTGTCATTGTGGCAGTGATGGCAGGTTTGGGTCATGGGTTTGCACCTTTAACTAAGAGGAGGATAAAAAGAAAGCTGGAGTGGAGGAGTTGTGCATGACGCAGAAAAGAAATACTCTGAGCCTGAGGGGATCAGTGTTCTTATACTTAAGCTCCTCTCCTGAATGATCGGTCACAAAGAGCGACATTTCTAGCTTACAATAACGTAGCTGCACTGCCCTCGAGGGAAACACGGTCGATCGTTTAATCAGGGTCACCAAGATGAGGAACAAGAGAGGTGACAGTTTGAAAAATAAGCCTCGACGGGGTCGAACAGTACAAAAGAACATGTTAAATGTTAAAATTACTCTTTATTTGACTTTGTCTCCCACGTGTACTTCTGTATTTGTCCTTGATTCTCGGTCAACATGAAAGTAAGTCATCCTCCTCCTCTCCCCCTGCCTCTGTCCTCACAGGAGAGCATCCTGCAGAAAGTGGTGATGACGGCTTTTGCTGACCGAACAGTAGTTACTATAGCAGTGAGTATCTCCCCCACACCGTGCCAGTCCTATTACAGTAAAGCACGCAGCTCTCATTTCCCCCTTGAGAGCGCTGACCTTCGTCCTGCACTGCTGATGCAGTTCTTGTAAAGTGATGCAAAGCAGCAAATAGATGCAGCGTGGACAAAAAAAATATATCTGAAGCATTATGCTGAAAAATTAAGAAGGTAAGAGAGAAAAGTAGGAGACGGGAAATCAGAGCAGATGCCACATTTCAGGACAAATTTGCCTCTGGATTCTTAAAGTTATTTCATGATAAAGTAATCGAAAAAATCATCCATGAATATTAAAATGCTACGACATTTAAAATGTTATGACATTTTAATATTCATGGAGGAATATTATGAATTCACTTCAGATATCTCAGGTGAACTGAATCAAGAAAAAGGAAGGGCAGCCAGAAGCCTATCATGACTTGAAAAGACTCTGGTATTTTACTGTGGAGGAACATTTTCCTGACCCAGAACCTGTTATTTCATCTCCTACTTTAACTCAACAGACAGTTTTATTACATGTATTTTGTACTTATTCAATTTACATTTGTGTGATCAAGCATTGATTTTTGTTTCAAAAGACTCTGTGTCAATGTAGGGACTGCTTTTCTTCCCTTCCGCCACACAGCATCGCGTCCACACCATCCTGAATGCCGACCTGGTGATTGTGATGAAGCGTGGGATCATCCTGGAGTACGACAGGCCCCAGGCTCTGCTGGACAAGGAGGACAGCGTCTTCACCTCCTTCGTGCGAGCAGACAAGTAGCACAAGAAGACAGGAAGCATTAAAGGAAGACATTCAAAGTGCAATTGTCCCATGGAAGATATATTCCTTTTATTTTTTAATCATGAATGTATAATATTTGTACATACAAAAAGTTAATTCTTTGTTAATAAAAACATAAATTATCATTAACATGTGTTGTTGGGGTTTGTTTGGACGGGAAAAGGGACTGGGATGTGCTTGTGTGAGTGAGACTTTATGACCTGTTCCAAACAAATGAGTCATCAGGGGATTGCAGGTTTAAAACGAGCTGAGGAATACGTGATGCTGTCCAGAAAGACGAGGCAAAGAGCCAGAAACACAGCATAGTGATAATCATAAACTCAGGGGTGTCACAGTGAGATGAGCGTCTGCGCCTGCTGCAGCCAGGACTGACATGTGACATTAGAAAGTTATATGGAGACCAGAGGAGCAATAAAATAAGGTTTCCATGGGTGGTATGGAAAAGAGAAGGAGCCAAGCGAATGTTAAATCCCAGGACTGTGTGTAAATGAAAAGTGGCTCTCTCTTTAATCATGTAAAGTGAAGTTTATAGCAAACAGCCTGGAGATGATTTACTGTAAAGTGCCCTATATTTAACCCATTATATATTCAGCTGCCTGTGGCCCTTTAGGCTTAATGCGTAATGGGCCCATTCCTGCATTCAAAGAAAAGAAGAAATAAACTAAATTAAATTAAAAAATCAATCAAATCAGGGTCACATTTAGCTGCGCACAATGTCTAAATAATGGGGAAAAAAATGAAATAGATAAGTTAAATATATACATACATACATACGTACATACCTGCATATACACACAAATATATATATATACATATATACAATATACACATACATACAGTACATACACATACATACTGTACATATCCATACAGACACACGTGTACATACATACATAATCATAACATATTCCCAAGCACCCTATATATTTGGGGTGCCATGTGGAGAGAAACAGAGCACCAGATCAGATTGACAGCAAGCTAATATTGATAAATCTAGAAATAATAAGAGTAATTCTATTAGATAAACAAATACACATGTATATACGCCCTCTCTCTAATCATGTAAAGTGAAGTTTATAGCAAACAGCCTGGAGATGATTTACTGTAGAGTGCCCTATATTTAACACATTACAGTATATATTCAGCTGCCTGTGGCCTTTAGGCTTAATGTGTGTAATAGGCCCACTCCTGCATTCTCATTGAAAATCCCAGGAAGGGCACCACAGAGGTGGTGTAGGGAGGGAGGGAGGAGGCCTATACCTCTCCACCTCTCCACCTCACAACGTCTCATCTCACATTACTGAGCTCTAGTGAAGTGGTGGAGTCAGCACTGAGCCAACTGCACCACTAAAGTCTGTCTTCTCATCCAAACAGTGGTGGCTGGTGGAAATGTTTCTACAGGGCTGTGGTGCCACATCCAATCAATTTCAGCAAACATCCCCGTATGATTTAATGCAAAAAAAGGGAAGGTATCAAAAACACATTTCTACTTTTCAGTTAAACAATAAACAATTATTTTATTCCAACAGGAGCAGTAAAGAATGCTTAGAAAAACAACAGTATAACATGTACTCAGTGGTGGAAAGTAACTAAGTACATTTACTCAAGTATTGTACTTAAGTACAATTTTGAGGTACTTGTACTTTGAGTATTTCCATGTTCTGAGGAGAGACAGGAGACGTGCAGGAAAACCATATAGAATAGAATAGAATAGAAAGCTTTATTGTCATTGTATTAAATACAACGAGATTCATTCAGTTGCCACTTCTGGTCAGTGCTTTAAAACAAATACTTGACAAGACTAAACGAGGCAGATAAAACATATAACAGGTAAAACACACACAAAGTTATAAAGCAAATAAAACAGGTAAAGTAGATGTAATAAATACATATATACAGAAGTGTTACACTAGAAGTATAAAATATAAAAAATAGATGTAATGTAAACAGAGGCAATTGCACTTGTAAAATAGGTAGAGTAGATGTAATAAATAAAATGTAAACAAACGTAGTTGCACTTGAGGTATATATTGCATCAAGGATATTTTGCACAAGACAAATGTATTTCACATTTAGTGTATTAATATTGCACAGATTTATTGTTTGGTCAGTGTCCATAAGGCCCAGGGAAAGAAACTGTTCAAGAGTTTGGAGGTGACTGTAACTATAATATATTGTTATATTACTGTAGCTATAATATATTTTGCACAGATGATTTTCTATCATATTTTTACACATATTACTGGGTGCATTCCATATTTTAAACACAAAAATATTGACAATTTGTATAATTTATTATTATTAGTAGTAGTAGTAGTAATGTTTTTTTTGTGTGTGTCTGTCTGGTTCAGGGGGGGGGCGGTGCCACTGCATCCAAAGGTGATAAAAAAAACTCAGCTCATAGGTCCATTATGCTCCTGCATCAACATTTTACATCTCACTGAATTTCGAGTGCGCACCACCAGTGTGGACAGTGTGGACGGTGAGGTGCATCTATATGCCCGGTAGGTCAGTCGGTCGGTCGATCGGTGGGTGGTTTTGGTTTGAGTGACTGCAGCAGCTGCAGAGCTGGAAGAAGAATTTCCTCTCCTGGGACTTGGTGGTTGTGTTGAGCGCCTGATCTGGAGGCAACGTGAGGAGCGCACATACCTCCAGAAAACACACAACAAGACTCTCCTATCCTGCAGCTGCTGATGAGAGGAGTGCTGGCCGGTTGGTGAGGAAAAAAGACACCGTGAAAAGAGGAAAATCATCTTCCAGCAGCACAGAAACCACTCAGTATACCTTCAAAGGGTCCATAGTATGGGAGCGCTATGTTGTCCAGGAAAGGAATCATTCCTGAGGATTACCTGCTCACACGTCTGGCTGAAGATGTACTGCAGCCGAAGCTGTTCAAGGCCAAACCGAGGAAAGCTCGCTTCGTCTCCAAAAACGGCACCTGCAACGTTGCGCACACTAACATCCGAGAACAGGGTCGATTCCTGCAGGACGTCTTCACCACTCTGGTGGACTTAAAATGGCTGCACACGCTCATCATCTTCACCATGTCCTTCTTATGCAGCTGGCTCCTCTTCGGCATGATCTGGTGGCTGGTTGCGTTTGCGCACGGAGACTTGGACCAGAGAGGAGACGACGACTTCATCCCGTGCGTCACCGACATCCACTCCTTCTCCTCGGCTTTCCTCTTCTCCATAGAGGTCCAGGTGACCATCGGTTTCGGAGGTCGGATGATCACGGAGGAGTGCGTCTCCGCCATCATCATCTTGATCGTGCAGAACATCGTGGGTTTGGTCATCAACGCCATCATGCTCGGATGCATCTTCATGAAGACTGCGCAGGCCAATCGGCGCGCGGAGACGCTCATCTTCAGCAAGCACGCGGTGATCTCCGTGCGCAACAACAAGCTGTGCTTCATGATGCGCATCGGGGATCTGAGGAAGAGCATGATCATCAGCGCCACCGTGAGGCTGCAGGTGGTGAGGAGGTCCACCACGGAGGAGGGCGAGGTGGTGCCTCTAGATCAGATCGACATACACATGGATAATCCAGTGGGGACTAATGGAGTCTTCTTAGTGTCTCCTCTCATCATCTGCCATGTGATGGATAAGGACAGTCCTCTGTATGAGCTGTCTGCGTTTGATCTGCAGCATGATGAGATCGAGGTGATCGCAGTGCTGGAGGGGGTCGTGGAGACCACGGGCATCACCACGCAGGCCAGGACCTCCTACGTGTCGGAGGAGATCCTGTGGGGTCAGCGCTTCGTGCCCACGGTGTCCGAGGAGGATGGCATGTACGCGGTGGACTACTCCAAGTTCGGCAACACCGTGAAGGTGCCGACGCCCTGCTGTAGCGCCAAGAAGCTGGACGAGACGGGAGGCATCGCGAGGTTTAAAGTGAACGAGGGCGTCACCTTGAGGAAGAGGAGGGCGTCCAAAGTGGTCCGCAGGTCCAGGATGGAGACTGTGGACTCTACATGATGATCTGGGTCAGGGGTCACAGCAACATGCGGCTCTTCAGCTCCTCTCCAGTGGCTCCCTGTGGATTTATAAAAATGGAAATGAATAACTGTTTTTTTTTGTTTACATTTTCATTTTATTTCTCATTGTTGTAGGTCTATGGTACGACGGAGTATTAGGGCCACATTGAGGAAAGAAAATAAATAAATCTGAGATTTCAAGAATAAAGTTATATCATAACGAGAAAAAAGTCAAAAGTTCATGAGAAAAAAGTCGTAATATTATGAGAATTAAGTCATAATATTATAAAGTAATAATTTTCCGTGTTATTTCCTTTTTTCTCGTAAAGTTATGATTTTATTCTCCTAAAATTATTACTTTTTTTCTCGTAATGTTACGACTTTTTTCTTGTAATATTATGACTTTATTCTGTAAATCTCAGATGTTTTTTCCCTCAATGTGGCCCTAATACTCCGTAGTACATTGCACTTTGGCCCTCACTGCATTAGACTTATATACTATATACTTAGACTACATCACAAATGTTTTGTGGCTCCAGACAGATTTTTATTTTTATTTTTTGCCTAACATGGCTCTTTTGACAGTAAAGGTTGCTGACCCCTGATCTATGTGAACCATGTCTGCCAGCATTTTATATGAGAATTGATTATTTAAGTTTGAGGATAGTTAAATGACAGAAATAATATATATTTTATAATTAATATATGAAATGGAGTATACTTGTAATCAATAATCTACATCTCTCTGCAGTCAGATGTATACAAATGCTTTTTAACTCAGGGTCACAGAATGTAACTGAGAATTAATGATGACATGAGACTGTTATAAAACTGAGGAGTCCTGGTACCAAGAATGAACAGAAATTAAATTAAGAGTAATTGCATGAAAAAGCAATAAAGGAGAATGTTTCATGTAAAGTGTGTTGTGGATGGAGAGGACAAATTATATGATTTTAAAGGGACATTCAACAACACACAATAATTTAGCAGGCCTTTTACAAGCAGAGCTCTACTGATACTGGAGGTTTGAGGCCGATATCAATTTGAGTTTGGAAAAAACAGTAATCAACATTTCCGATAAAGATCACTTCAATTTGGTTATAAAATAATTGGATTTTGAGCATCAAACACTTCATTTCTTGCATTCTGGTGATTTTTTATGCACCAATTTATGGTGGAAATGACATAGAGAAAAACATAATTCAGGTGACAATTCAAAATATATAAATATAATGGAATATAATGCACTAAGGCTCTCAGGTCTGTATTCCTTTCAAATATTTATTCTCCTGTACATGAACTATTTTCATTTGTTATCCCTGCTGAGTCAACACACATGTAGGCATGATTTACTCTTCCACTTACTCTTCTTCACACTCTCATCTTTTATGGCATACTATACTATGACTTATTATGCTATCTTTTACAGCATACTATATTGTGATTTTTTTTATACATACTATACTATGACTTTTTATTGAAATACTATGATATGATATTTTTTACAACATTCTATACTATGACCTTTTATGACGTTTTATGACTTTTTTTATAGCATACTATACTATGACTTTTGTTTTTTACAACATAGGCTACTATACTATGACTTTTGTTTTTTACAACATAGGCTACTATACTATGACTTTTTATTGACATACTATAATATGATATTTTTTTCAACATACCATTTTATGACCTTTTTTCTTTTTTACTTTTTTCGACATACTATACTATGACTGTTTTAAAACCTTTTTGGACATACTATGACTTTTTTGACATACTATACTATGGCTTTTTATGCTTTTTTTCAACATGCTATACTATCATTTTTTATGGCACTTTTTTCGACAAATTATGACTTTTCATGACTTTTTCGATGTACTATACTGTAACCTTTTTGACATACCCAACTATGACTTTTTTAAAAACTTTTGTCATTCTATACTACAACCTTTTCATGACTTTATTCAACATACTATACTAAGACTTTTTTATGACTTTTTTCGAAGTACCATACTATGACTTATTTTTCCTTTTTACAACATACCATACCGTGTCTTTTTTTCTGAACCTTTTTAACGTACTATATTATGACATTTACATGACTTGTTTGACATACCATACTGACTTTTTTTTATTTTTTTTACTTTTTTTCACATACCATTTTATGACTTTTAAAAATGTCTTTCAACGCGCTTTACCATGACTTTTTAAAACTTTTTTCGACATACTATACTGTGACTTTTTAACTTTAAAACTAAACTAACGGTTTTTATGACTTACTTTTTTCGACAGAATAGGACTTTTTTTGATTTCGTAACTATTTTTGACATACTATAATTCATATAAAATTCCTAGTATAGTATTATACTAGGAATTTTATACTGACTTGTTTTAAAAAACCTTTTTTGACATACCATTTTAGAACTTTTTTTAAAAAACATTTTTCAACATACTATACTATGACTTATTCATGACTCTTTTCGACATACTATACTATGATTTTTTTTAAAAAAAACTTTTTTTTAGCATGCTATACTATGATTTTTTTTAGTGATTTTTTCAACATTCTATACTATGACTTTACTTTTTTCGACATACAAAACTATGACTTTTTCATTACTTTTATTCATAATACTATACCATGAC